>JAJIBD010011037.1:0-40090 GCA_021461705.1 Cryptotis parvus
TCTATAAGTTACCAAATGTGCTTTAGACTCATTTTCTAGTGAATTAAATCATTTGAGCTATTGAATGTTGGTGTCTAGCCCGAGAGATCTACTTCCATCTCATGTATGGAACAAGAGACAAGTTCAAAGAGGTTGACCTGGGGTCAATTACCTACCTGGACCCCTGGCTCCTGCTTCCCTGTACAGCATTTTCCTTACGGTCAGCGTTGTAAGATTGCTGAGAACTTCCTGCTGAAAAACATGAAAGTATGTGTTTATCCGTTATGACACTTGATTGCAGAACTCAGGAATTTTTATTTTTTTTAATATCAGAATCAGGCTTATTGTATTCAAGAGGGAAGTAGCTAGAGATTGATCACTCTAGCTGTTTGGGTGCTGCTTTGCTTATAAATTTTGTTTTGCTCTCCCATATATTTCTATCATACACAATGGTGCTCAGGGCTCTGCACCTCAGGAATCACTGTGGGGGAGTGTTTGGGGATACGTGAGACCGGGGATCAAACCAGGTTGGGTGTGTGGTGCCAGCGATTGAACCTGGGCTGGCATTGTGCTGTAGCCTCTGTATTGTCTTTTTTTTTTTTTTTTTTCTTTTTGGGGTCACACCCAGCAATGCTCAGGCTCTGCACTCAGGAATTACTCCTGGCGGTGCTCGGGGGACCATATGGGATGCCGGGATCGAACCCGGGCCAGCACAGGCCGGCCGGGTGAAAGGCAAACGCCCTACCGCTGGGCTATCACCCGCCACCTATGTATTATCTTTCTGGACTCTTTTACTCCATCTTTAAAGGAAGCAAGCGAAAATGTAAACAGCTATTGAGCTGGTGCAGATGATGATTTTTGTTCTTCCTCACATTAGTGCCCTCTCCCAGACAGACCCAGGAGTCTTCTTTGGAGCTGAGGTGTGGTATCCAACAAAGTCAGTACTTGAGCCACAAAGGCTTCCATTGTATTGTCACACTTAGGATGATGAAAGGTCCTTCTTATCTCAGCACAAGAGACTCAGCTCCTGTGGTGTTGGTATTGGCTTTATAAATAAATGCAAAAGGCTAGTTCAACTTTGCTGGGTATAGCATGGTGATAGAAGGAATTACCCACTTTTTGGAACAAGCAATTTCCAAATCCCATTTGGCACATGAGTCCAGGCTGGTTATGTGGAGGCTGGCACCAAGTCCGCAGACCCAAATGGCTCTAGGACATCACGCCGTCCAGTCTTTTGCTTACTAATCGGATTTGTGTTCTTACCCAATGTTCACTAGGTCACCACAGAGCCTTTTCCCCAACCCACAAAGGCTCCCTATTAGGCCCCTACTTGGGATAGGTTTGACTTAGTTCTCAATGTTCTTGAAGGGCAGGCAGTAGATCAGACCTATGCAGTCACACCCTGCCTAGATCCTGCTCAGGTAACCCACCACCCCATCCTCTTCTCCCCTGGCCAAAGATGTGTGACCAGTCTGTACCACTTCCAGCCAAACTACATCTCCCCACTATTTTTTTTTAAAATTAAACATTTTATTATACCACCGTGAGATATACAATTACAGCGTTGTTCATGTTTGGAGGTTTCGGTCATAGTGTTCTAACCCCCACTATTTTTTGTATTATTATTATTATTTTTTTTTTGCTTTTTTAGGTCACACCCAGCAATGCTCAGGGTTTTTCCTGGCTCTACACTCAAGAATTACTCCTGGCAGTGCTCGGGGACCATATGGGATGCCCGGATCGAACCTGGGTCGGCCACATGCAAGGCAAATGCATCGCTCCAGCCCCCTTTTATGGGGGGTAACAGGCAGGTTCTTATCAAATATAAGAGATGAGAAAGAACCCTCATTACCCTCTGGAGATGAGAAAGGAAGATAAATCAAGCAAATCTTCAAGAAGCCACCAGAAAAAGATCTGTTGCATTTCTCTTCATGGCTTATTCTTGTAGGTCACAGCATGACCTAATTTTTCTCCTTTATAGAGTTTGCAATTCCCCAAATTAACTAAAATTCGATGTCATTGAAGTGCTCCTGATTTAGATGCATCATTCTTCCATCTCAGCCCTACGGCTATTTCTCCCAAGGCTGCTGGAAGGATCTGCACTGTGGAGGGGAGCATGATACTTCAAGGTTTGGAAGCAGATTTGTCACAAAAGCTCTGCCAGGGCCTAGATGACGCAAAGGGCCCAGGGGCACTTTTTTTATACACGGGAGCCCTGGCTAAGACACCCCCCCAGCACTGCAGCGTTCTTTTGAGAACATACCAGGGGTGCCACCCAATCTCAGCTTCTCCCAATGATAAAGCAGTTACCTCATCATTCACATTTTATTTAACGAATAGACTAGTCATCTGTGAGTTGAGTCCATCTCACAGCAGTCATCATGACTGTCCTGGGACAGGGTGGGTAGGTCCAACCGAACATATCCCAATTAGATCTCCGTTGCTCCAAGTTGTTAGTTCTGGAGCAGATAATTATGGTGACTGCTCATGTATGCAGAGGAGTCTAAGGAACTGTAGCCCCCACTGCCTAAGGAGATAAGGGCCTTATCCAGTTGCTGACAGTAACAGACCAGTTGAACAATGAATTGTCTGAGTACCTCATTCTATTTTGATTAGTGATATAACAGAGCTATTTTAATCAAAGTGAGCCAAGGTGCTAGGCTTCCCTCAAGAGCTTCAAGTGGGGGCTGGGGTCATAGTACAGTGGGAGAGTGTTTGCCTTTGCCTTGCACATGGCTGACCTAGGTTTGATCCTGGCAGCCCCCACGGTCCCCCTGAACACTGCCATGAGTAACTTCTGAGCAGAGGCAGGAGTAATCTGTGCATCATTGGGTGTGACCACAAAAAAAAAAAACTTCACGTGGCTTTAAGTAGAGGGTGTGTGTGTGGGGGGGGGGAGCAGAGGAGGGGGTGGCTAGTGCTGAATTGATAAAATGGGTTAGGGTCCAAGCCAACAACATAGCTACCCAAAGTCCAGGTGAAGATCAGTAAATGCAATGTGCCTGAATGGCAGGCCTTGAGCACATTGCTCTGGTAGACATTAACTTATTAAATCGACCCTGATTGCAAATATAAACTTTGCCCCCCATCTCAGCTGGCAACCATAAAAGAGGTGGATTTCTGTCTATAAAAGGAAAAGGGAACAGTCCCCTAGCCTTCAGGCTCCAACATCCCCTCCATCGAGATGTGGTTCCTCAAACTCTTTGCAGTGCTCATTTTGAGCCTACTGCTCTTGGGCCAGGTAAGGGCACCTGTGCATGCGGCCAAGGAATGAGAGGTGCCATTTGCAAACCAGCATCAGAACTGAGGAATGATTCCTTTGCTCTGACTATGACATTCTGGGGCAGCATTCTTCCAAGGTGTGTAGCAGGGCGCCAGCTCTTCCATGCCTCAGAGAATGCCTTCGCCTTACAGGTAAATGGCTCCCCAGTACCAGTACCAGAACCGAGTGCTTCAAAGATAAGACTTCGGAGAATGACACCGTTTTGGAGAGGGGTTTCCCTCAGGCCCATTGGAGCTTCCTGCCGGGATGATTCCGAGTGCATCACGAAACTATGCAGGTACACCCCCAACTGGAAGCAGGGTTGGGACAGAGGCTTGGGAAGTTGGACAGAGAAACCAGCATATGGCACAGCCCTATGGACAGCGGGCCTGATGGATCGCCCCAGCTGAGGTGGGGTCTTCAAGATGAGAGGAAAGAGGAAGGAATCGTAGTAGAGTTGGCTCTGGACACTGCTGGGCATTTGTCTTAAACATCCACTTTTTTATTCTAGAAAAAGACACTGCTCCCTCAGTGTGGCCCAGGAGTGAAGGACAGCCCAGGAACAGTGAACAAACTCAACTTACAATGCTCCGTTCTATGGAATATTGACTAACCATTCTAGTTGGAGACAAAGTGAAGTCATCTTGTGTTTTTAATATTTAAAGACAGATGTATGCCTTAAATTGGTCTCCGTTCCTTCTTAGCATGTTGATATGTAGATAAGCCTATCTAACTTTGTCAATTCAGAGTTTTATTTTTCTATGTATACTATATATTAAATGCCTTAAATAGAAATTTTGGCAGTCTGGAATTGAAGCTTTGAAGGGGAAGGATTCATTCTGCATTCTGTATAATACAAAGGCAAAATGTATTGCCTAGATGATGTTAACTTCCAAACCTAGAAAGCTAAGTTGGCTGGGGAGGATTAGGGGGGAGGTACACTCTGGCAGTGTGTGGAACTTGAACAGATGTTCCATATGCAAAGTTTGTATCTCAACCCTTTGAATCACCTTCCCAGTCCAAGAAAAAATTTAGTTTGAGGGCCAGAGCTGGCTCAGAGGTCAGAGCTCATGTCTTATGCATAAAGACCATAATGCAATCCCTGGCACCACATATACACTCACACAGCATCACCAGGTGTGTGGCCCTGATGGACCACAGAACAGGGCCTGTGCACTGAACTGTCTGGCAGCATATGGCTGGCCATTGCCCTGGACCCTCTGATCACTTTTTTTTTTTTTTAGTCACACCCAGCCATGCTCAGAGTTTACTCCTGGCTCTGCAACTCAGGAATTACTCCTGGTGGTGCTGGGGACCAAATGGGATATTGGGGATCGAACCCGGGTTGGCCACGTGCAAGGCAAATGCCCTACCCACTGTGCTATGGCTCTGAACCGAACCCTCTGATCACTGTTTGAGAGGGGCCCCCTCCCAAGACACATAAAAATTAAGTTTAAGGAAATAGTAAACGCTTAACCCACTGAGAACAGGAGGGGGGGTAGGGGGAAGAGGTGAGACATCTGCTGGAGGGCAAATTTTGATCTAGGCAAAAGGTCCCAAGTTCAGAATTCTGAAACAAGAAAATGAGATCTGAATTGGTGGGACCAAGCACTCAAGACGAGGAGCGGCATACCCTAAAATTCAAAGCATGACAGAAAAAGGGCAAAGAGCTGAAGAAGTGTAAAGAGCACAGTGGTTATAAATTTTCATACAGAAAATCTATTTGATATTTATTAAACTTAGTTTTTCCAGCTATGGTTTGGCATTATACAAAGCATCTTAATGACACAGTAGAGTTAAAAAAGATCTTTACAAATTGAAATGTGATACCCTTGTCTCCAAATATTTTAATTGCCATAAATTTGTTTAAAAATACACATTAAACGCATGTTTGACACTCTAAACTTTCTATAGTTTCAATACCACAAAATACATATAATATACTATACAGATGTGGAAAAATCTAGTTAGTATATAATATTTTGCTTACCATTAACAGCTTTATTATGTGAAATGCACATACTGACTTAGAAATCCTAGCTTTTGAGCCCCAAAGTACCTCTGAAATTTTAATGTATTGCAACAAATAAAAATCACAGTATATAATTGAAATTTTGGTTAAAAATGTCAGATGCCCAAATATTTTGGATGAAAGAAATGTAAAACAAAGATTTGGATCATGTACAAAACAAAGGCATCCTATCAGACACTAACAGTACCTTTCTGCAAAATCAAAATTATCAGTGGAATCGTTTGTCACCTCTTCTCCAAAAAACCCTCCCGAAACATCAAACCATTATTCACCAAATAATTTTTTAAATTCAAATAAAAGGGCTTTTTAATAAATATATAAGCATTTCCATCTACCATATATAAAATTTCTTAAATCATTCAAAAGGGAGGTTAGATAGAAATTTTCCTAACTGCTCACCAACTCCACACCTGCACCTCAAAGACCTCCAGACGTCTGGTACCTTTTCAGACACCGACAATGAAGCCAGCTGTGTTGGTGAGCCTTGCCCACCCACTCCCAGCCCTTACCTCTCCCAGAGTACTACTGAATGCTCATCCCAACGATTTGCCAGGAGAGTGCATAAAGGTGTAAAATGGGGACACTTCTTGAACAGCAACAATAAACAGTTATGGATATCACGGCATTGATTTGAAAGGCAGCATTTCCAAATAGCTATTTTCCAGAGAGGAACATAGCAGGTAGAAAATTCCAGTGGTGAAAATCTGAAAGGAAACCCCACATGGGTAAGGAAGAGATCAGAGTATTTCTAGAATTTCTGGGTAGGAACATTATCTTCCATGTTCTTTTAGTTTTTTCTTCTTTTTAAGAATGGCAATTTATGTTTGGCTGAACAATGGTGACAAGGAGAGGTCAATGCTGACGCTATTGAAAGTAAACTGCATTAAATGACAACTTAGGCTACTATAAAGGATTGGTAAAGAGCAATTGATTAAACTACACAGTTAATGCCTTATTCTGTGACCAAATTGCACTAAATAGAGATTTAGGCATTTCTTCTGTTTCCTTTCTGGGAGGCAGTTAAATTCATTTAAATTAACATAGGGTTCATTTGAATAGAACTCAGCATCCACTTTACCAACTATTAATACAATTTTCCTGTCAGTTGCAGTCTTGGCTTTTAGGGTTTAGAAGTCTAAACTGAAATTTTTGGGCCACACCCGGCAATGCTCAAGGGTTTCTCCTGGCTCTGCACTCAGGAATTACTCCTGGCGGTGCTGGGGGACCATATGGGATGCCGGAGATCGAACCCGGGCCGGCACAGTGCCGGCCGTGGTGCCCTACTGCTGGGCTATTGCTCCGCCCCAAAACTGAATTTTTTCTGTTAGTGAGTTTGTGAAAGGTAAGCTCCCAAACCCAACCAATTAAGCCTTTTGTAACTATACATTCTGGTCATTCAATACTAAGCTCTTCTTAGACATGCAGTTGGAAAAAAGGTCTGCCTCTCTAGCAGGGTAATACATGAAGCTGTCATAAAATAAACTGAAATTGAAATGAGTTATAGGAGTCTATATGTATTTGAAATGCTTTGCTTCCAATTTAGTTTCTTTTTGGTTTTAAGGAAAAAAAGATCACAATCTGTCAGATACACCTTCCCAGAGATGTTCCAGGGACCCAGAGGCAAACCCCCATTAATTCAAAATACACGAGGCCATTTTCTTCAGTTAGCAACTGGAACTAATAAAATCCTTCCCACCCTGTAAGACCCCTTTAACACTACAGAAGGGGCTCAAATATATTTTAAAAGTTAATTTTCTACAAATCATAGTAATTAAGCTTTAACAATCTAAAAGGAATACACATTGCACCCTTGAACATGAATATTCAAGGTGTCAACAAGAAAGTGTCTTAGATCAATTTAATAAATAATGTGGAAATTGTTGCACTAAGCTAAAATACTAAACACACATTTTGACAAACTAACTTCATGTTTTCATACATACATACATATATATAAAGTGTGTATGTGTACATAATTTTAAAATCCAAAGTTACATACCTCACACCTAGAAGAGTGCACACTGTACCTCTTTGCTCTACACAACTAGGCATCACGGACAGCAGCAACCACTGGCTGCTCACTGGTAGCTGGGAGACTCCACAGGGAACTGTCAGTCTCCAGAGCCACAACTTCCATTTAGAACAGGGGCCTTTTGTAGGCTCTTGCTTCACAAGGCAAGCTCATATATTTAATAAAGGTAACGTCTCAAAGTTTCTGTCATCAGATACAAAATGATGCTGACTGAGCTAGCTGATTAAACCTTTCTTTAATGAAAAGAAACAATTTAAAAACAACAACAACAACAGTGAATCTAATAAAGCTACAAGTGTGTCATTCAAAGTGCAGCCCAGATGACCATGGATCCATCTGTGCAAGAGCTCCCCAGAGCACAGGTATGCGTGGGCACACGCGCACATTATTTCAGATTGCTTTTATGTTGGAGCATTAAATTAGTGATGGTCAATCTTCTCCACTCTTCAGTAACTTTATCTATAAATTTATCTGATGTACTCACTACTTATAAAGTCAGTTCTTGGCTACTTGCCCAGAAAAGGTAGCACTAGGGCAAGAAATGAATGATCCCTGGCCAGAATGCACCTGGGATGGACTGCGGAAACTTGTATCACCTGGAGGGTACAGCCCCTATTGCTTACACGTGACAACTTCATCCACAGCAATCTGTTGGCTGGTTGCCTGTAGAGTCCAATGGAACGGGCTGCTGCCTCCTGGCATAGAAGCATGATCTTAAAGAGCAGTCAACAGAGCAATTTTCTAAAAAAGTTGCTATTTCTAGAATTAACTATATTAAGCACAAATTTCAGAGTCAGTTTTTAGCCACTTGTCAAATTCAGTTTTAAATGGTTAGAGAACACTGAAGACACCTACTGAGGAAGGAGGAATGGTGACCTGTGAAGGAGTCCAGAGCAGGTGTTGGAGCAGAGGAAGACAGACAGGACTACAGAGCAGAAGGACACAGAGAAGAGGGAGTGGTATTTTCACAGACTATTACACTGAAAACTCAATTACTTAGGATAGGATTTTGATCCATGGTCTGTTATCATTTGGTGGGGGAAAGCTCCCCATAATTAAAACTTGAAAAATTTATTCTCTAAGAATTAAGAGTAACATATAGATCTTCAGAATCTTAGAGCAGCACCATAAAACATGCAGGAAATTCTGCTTCAACAAAATTATCAGTGTGATCCCAGAAATGCTCCTGCTGCCTTCCGGACTCACAAGAGACTAGAGCACACTGGGGCTCAGGGAGCACCATTAGCTCTGTGGCTGAACGTCTAGAAAGCTCAGAGGATACTTTTCCATTTCTAAGTCATCACTGCAAATTAAGGAAACCAGTCAGAGGAATCAGAGAAAGACAGGACATACTTGTGTGATTAACAGTGGCAAATTTCTTACTACCACGATCACTGAGAAGTTGTCCTCTTAAGGAAAAACTGTTTCTAAAACACACCATGATTGTTAGAAAGACATCAGAGGCAATTTCTCCAAGGGGAAAAGGGTTCATAAACACAACATATGTTTTTGGATTTCAATCTTCAATGATATGCAAAAACAACTTGAGGTCTGAAACAGTTAAGAAGCTCTATAAACATGAGGCCACAGGACAATGGAAGTCCACTAGCTTCAGAAGTAAATGTGAAAGATTCAAATACAGAGGATTCACTGCACCACTGGGCTTGGAGATTTTCTATTTCTCCTTTCCCAATTCAAGATTTAGTGATTTTTTAATAAACAGAAGGGCAATCTTTATTTTTGTTTGATGGATTCATTATTGGAATAGGGAACAGGGGAAAGGACAAGCTATTTTTTGAACAGCATTACCTAACAGGTTAGATTAAATCATGTTACGAAGTCTCAGCTTATGTGAAAGGATTCCTTTTCATGTGACCCTAAATTAAAATTTACAAGAGAAGAGTGTAAAATATTACTACAGAAGACCAACCATATGGGCAATCTGGTCCTAGTGTAAAACTTCATCTGTAAACAATCCACAGTCCTCATTTCAAGGTAAGATTTAAGGCACGCCAGACATGATAGAGGCATTAAAAAAAAAAAAAAAGAAAAGACAGAGGTTACACTGTTCACCTGTGACTTCTATACGCACCTTACAGGGAAAGGTACTTAGAGAACAACTCAGAGAGAGCCAGCTTCTTAGCTCTACTTCTCTCCTCCCCTTCCCAAAAGGTGACAATAAACCAAGTTAAATGCCTTCCTAATATGAATTTTCTGATCCCATCAGAAACATACATTATAGATGAGGGCCTTCATTATACAAAGAGTAAATAGAAGTCAAGAAGAACTAATCATCTACCAGGCAGTAAAGAGCACACATAACCAAAGCTCCAGCCCATTCCTATACCACTGCATGTTCCTAAGGGAGCACTGCAATCTAGTGTGGGGGAAAAATTCTGTAGAGGGATTTTATCCTTCAAACATGATCAGTGAGACATAGGCAACATCCCTCAGACTAGCTTATTCTTTGTTCAATAACTGTTTCAATTAACCATCAAGTGATCAGCAACAAAAAGAACATAGTTTTAATAAAATCCATAAAGTTCAAGATTGTCCTTATATGAAACCCTTTTATACAACATGCTTCTCTTAGAAAGTTTGCCTGCCCTCTTAAGTAATGCATTAAATGCAAGTTATAGTCACCTTGTGATTGCTAGTGTTATTAACACATTCACAGTTCTTGAAATAATGCACACCAAATTTGACACATCAATAGACACTGCATTTTACATTCATGTAGAATGCTATCTTCTCATTTTTAAGTGATAATTCATGTAGAATATCCTTAATACTAAACAAAAATTCTGCTATAATTGTAGTTAAGATTTGAAATAACATCAGGTAGTAGGTGTAGAAAGAATATGTCCATATTTTAGAGGAACCAACTCAACTCTTAGAAGAGCTACCACAAAAAGACATAAGGTAACAAAGCTCCCAAAGTATATAAATAAAAAAAGTCTACATTAAATTTCACTAAATATTTAACAGAGTAAGTTTATAGACAGAAAAAAAAACTAAGGTTTAAACTATTCCCAAACCGGGAACTTTAATAATAAATTAAATTTCAATTAGTCTTGAACTGCAACTGGAATTTCACTCATTACAGATCATGGAAACCATCTTATTTATGTGCTGCATATTTTAAAACATTTAAATAATTCTTCATATTGAGAATATTGAAGGGGTCAACGGACATGATGGCTTTGGGTTTTAAAAACAACAATGCATGAATCACGGAGGAGAAAACCATTCCTCTTCTTAGTGTTGACTAGGTGGCGTGTTATGGCAGTTTTCCTTTGTGATGTGACACAGTGTTGTGGAAAATCAGAGGCAACGAGAATGTGTTCAGTTCAAGATATTAATTTGGCATCCTGGCGAAGCCAGTGTAGTCCCCTGCCGGGTATAGCGAATTAGGTCTGTCATGATGCTTGCGTTAAAGACGAGAGGGCCCATTACTTTATCCAGTTCAGCAAAGAATTCTATAAAACAAAAAAAAAACACTCATTAAATGAGGCACACTCTTCTGAATCACAAAAATCAAAATTTTTATTCAACTGTAAAATAGTATTATAAAACTAAAAAAAAAAACACGAAATACCTGTCCTTTACAATTCTAATCATGTTTTAATATAATCCACCCTAAATTCACTCCCCCTAAGTAACTAAACATTTATTATTATCATTACTTTATTAATAATATTAATATTATTATTATTTATTTTTGCTTTTTTTTTTTTTTTTTTTGCTTTTTTGGGTCACACCCAGCAATGCTCAGGGGTTTCTCCTGGCTCTGCACTCAGGAATTACTCCTGGCGGTGCTCGGGGGACCATATGGGATGCCGGGGATCGAACCCGGGCCGGCATAGGCCGGCTGCATGCAAGGCAAACGCCCTACCCACTGGGCTATCGCTCCGGCCCCTATTTTTGCTTTTTTTGAGTCTCACCCGAGAATAATCAGGGCTTACTCCTGGCTCTGCACTCAGGAACTGCTCCTGGCGGTGCTTGGGGGGGGGGTGACCATACAGGATGCTGGGGATTGAACCTGGGTTGGCTGTGTGCAAGGCAAACACCCTCACAGCTGGACTACTGCTCCGGCGCCTTAAGCAAATGTATGCTCAGAAATTAACCGTTGGGGGTTGGAGCAATAGCCCAGCGGGGTATGGCATTTGCCTTGCACGCAGCCAGCCTGTGCCGGCCCGGGTTCAATCCCGGTATCCCATATGGTCCCCGAGCACTGCCAGGAGTAATTCCTGAGTGCAGAGTCAGGAGTAACCCCTGAGGACTTCCAGGTGTGACCCAAAAAGAAAAAAAAAAAAAAACTTCCTGCTCCAATCTTATTTAATTTGTTCAGCTAAATCCCATATTTTTTGAGTTATTTATAAATGTAAGATGGAAAATAAAATAACTCTTCCAGTTTCTCCAATGTGAACCTGAATTTTCAGATTGAAATGGGTGTGGAGGAGGAGATGATAATATACTATTTGATCTCAATGCCATTTGGGAAGGCAGAGGGATGCAGGACTTCATAAGGAATTGTTAGTATGTAGAAGAGAAATAGTGGTCATACTGGTAATTAAAGATCTTAGTCTACTCAAACAAGGCAAGATGTAATCAAACACTGGAGGAAAGGTATTTGTTTATAGATTTCCAACTAAAATATGCAAAAGAAATGTCAAAATGGGGCTGGAAAGATAGCACAGTGAGTAGGGCATTTGCCTTGCACACAGCCGACCTGGGTTCGATCCCTGGTATCCGATATGGTTCCTGAGCACCGCCAGGAGTAATACCTGAGCGATGAGCCAGGGAGTAACTCCTGAGCATCGCTGGGTCTGACCCAAAAAAGAAAAAAAAAGAAATGTCAAAACAGAATATTATATTCTTTTTTTTTTTTCTTTTTGGGTCCACCCAGCGATGCTCAGGGGTAAGTCCTGGTTCTGCACTCAGGAACTACTCCTGGAGGTGCTTTAGGCCATATGGGATGCTGAAGATTGAACCCAGGTCGGCCTGTAAGACAAACGCCCACCCGCTGACTATCGCCTCCAGCCCCTAAAACAGAATATTCTTTTTTTTTTTTTTTTTTTTTTTTTTGCTTTTTGGGTCACACCCGGCAATGCTCAGGGGTTTACTCCTGGCTCTGCACTCAGGAATTACTCCTGGCGGTGCTCGGGAACCATATGGGATGCTGGGGATCGAACCCGGGCTGGCATGGGCCGGCCGCATGCAAGGCAAATGCCCTACCCACAGGACTATCGCTCCGGCCCCAAAACAATATTCTTGATAAAATTTCTACTTCCTAATGAAAAAAAAAAAGGATGGATGATGATGATGAATGGATGCTAAACACGTGTTAAAGTTAATGTGGACTCTTACATCAAATTGATCAGGTTCACACTGACTAAATAAATCTAAGGACAAATCAGCATAATGAAATAAGAAATAACCATCGTAAGTCACATACTCTGATGAAATAGACCACCTATGAAATTCTTTTTTTTTTTTTTTTGTTTGGTCACACCTGGCAATGCTCAGGGGTTTCTCCTGGCTCTGCACTCAGGAATTACTCCTGGCGGTGCTCGGGGAACCATATGGGATGCCGGGAATCAAACCCGGCCATCATGGGCCGGCCGCATGCAAGGCAAACACCCTACCCGCTGGGCTATCGCTCCGCCCCATGAAATTCTTAGCTAAAATAAATGAATTTGAGCTAATCAAACCACAAGAAATAGGGTCAGAGTAATACTACAGCAGGTAGGGCATTTGCCTTGCATGCAGCCAACTCAGGTTCGATCCCATGCATCTAATATGGTCCCCTGAGCAGTGACAGGAGTAATCCATGTGCAGAGCCAGAAGTACCCTAAGCATTTGGGTGTGACTCCCCAAAACCAAAATAACAAAAACCCTCCAGAAATAATGACCCACTTAAAGGAAATTTGAGGAGAACAGAAAAACAGTACAGAGGTCAAGGTTGGTATGCAGCCAACTCGAATTCAATCCCTGCTCCAACACGATCTTCTGAGTACAGAGCCAGGAGTATACTCCCCTAAATACCACTGGGTATAGCTTAACCCTTCCCTTCCCAACTCACAAATAAATTGAAATAAAAATTAGCCTTTCTTTTTTGGGTTTTGGGCCACACCTCAAATGTCTGTGATTACTCCTGACTCTGCACTCAGGAATCACTACTGGCACTGCTTTGAGACCATATGGGTGTGTAAAAGGCTGGGAGAGCAAGGCAAGAGCTATACTTACTGTACTATTTATTTGGCTTCCAGATTAAGTTTTCCTTTTTAAGTTGCTTCTCTTTCTTTTTATATATTGACATATCAAAAACTATGTTCAGTTTAGTTTGTGTCACCAATAGAAATTATTTTCTAATCAAAGGCAGTTGATTAGCATTAGAATAATGCTAAGCAAGATATCAGCAAACCATTAGAATTCAACCATATCATAAAAGTTCCTTTTAACAATTTCATTCTTTAGACTGAAGCAGTAATACAGTGGGTATGGCATTTGCCTTGCATGTGGCCAACCTGAGTTTGATCCCTGGCAATTCATACGATCCCCTGAGCATTGTCAAGAGTAATTTCTGAGGGGCTGGAGCCATAGCACAGCAGTTAGGGCGTTTGCCTTGCACACAGCCGACCCAGGTTTGATCCTCAGCATCCCATATGGTCCCCCAAACACTGCCAGGAGTAACTCCTGAGTGAAGAGCCGGGAGTAACCTCTGAGCATTGCTGGGTGTGACCCAAAAAGCAAAAACACACACACAAAAAAAAGGAATTTCTGAGTGCAGAGCCAGGAATAACTCCTGAGGATTGCTGGGTATAACCCCAAAAAGGAAGAAAAAAAAAAGAAAGAAATTTCATTCTTCAACCAAAGTTACTTCAGAGATCTAATCCTCACCTTTTTGCTCTTTGGAAAGCTGTTCAGCTTGGTCCCAAATTTCAATGGCATAGAGGAAGTTGGATGTAACCTGAACATAGCTGGCTGCCATATGGTGGATCCTCTGTGGAATGGTCACTGAAGAACCACTTGCTGAAGCACTACTGGCCCCAGAAGAATAATTTCCTGAATTACCTGGTGACAACTTTGGAGAAACAGGGGATGGCATCCCAACAGCTTTGCTATATGAAGAGAAAAAGGAAGCATATTCATAAAATATGATTAAAGTGAAAAAATCAATATACCGCAAACTACTTACATGAAGGCTTACATACATAGGTGTATATATTATACATAGACATATATATATTTTTATCTTTTTTTCTTGTATTTCCTTGCTAATTTTTGTTTACATATGAATCAGAGGTTTATAGAAATTCAAAATGTGCACTAATGAAAGTTGGCAAATTCATTATACATGATATTCTGTATTTCTTTTTCCCAAAAGTAACCAATTATTTGAGAAAACAGCAACCATAATCTTTTAAAAACTACATATTTCAAGGGAAATACAGTTCCTTTTATGTACAGTGATAGTTCAGCAGGTAGGGCATTTGCCTTGCACATGGCTGACCTGGGTTCTATCCCTAGAATCCCATATGGTCCCCGCCACTGCCAGTGTGTGTGTAGGTAATTACTAGCCAGTAGGAGGGGGGGGAATTACTGGCCACTGCCAGTAATTCTTGAGTGTAGCCAGGAGTAACCCCTGAGCATTACGCGATGACTCCCCCTCAAAAAAAAATCTAAGTTTGTCATATCCTAAAAAAAAAAAAAAAAAAGAGGGGAAGTAATTAATTTCTCAAGAATACCACATGAGAGATAGTTTCAATTTTTTGAAAAGCAATTTTCCATTTTTTGGAAATTGTAACCTATCAATTTAAGATTTACACAAAAAAATTAACTTTTCACAAGTAATATTTTATAGAATGAAATAAACCTACCTTCCCAAGCCAGGTGATGGTGCTTGAGAATTATTATAAGAATTCTGTGGAGAAAGGAAGTATAAATTCTATTACCAGATTTAAAGAAAAAAAAATCCACATTATATTTGAATACTGGGCCAGGGGACTAGAGTGATAGCACAGCAGGTAGGGCATTTGCCTTGCACATGGTTGACTTAGGTTCAATCCCTGGCATCCCATAGGATCCCCTGAACACCACCAAAAGTGATTCCTGAGAACAGAGCCAGGAGTAAACCCCTGAGCATTGCCAGGTACGGCCCCCCCAAAAAAACAAAACCAAACCAAAACACAATGGGCCAGATCTCAATAAGATCTATACATTTAAAAATCAGGGCCGGAGCGATAGTCCAGCGGGTAGGGCGTTTGCCTTGCACGCAGCCGACCAGGGTTCGATCCCGGCATCCCGTATGGTTCCCTGAGCACCGCCAGGAGTGATTCCTGAGTGCAGAGCCAGGAGGTAACCCCCGAGCATCGCTGGGTGTGACCCAAAAAAGGAAAAAAAAAATCAGAAGTTCCTGTGTTTGGAAGAATGATTTTGCTGAATGTTGAGGTATTTGTAAGACTTAAGAGGAGAGAGAATGAATAACACGAGACAGAAAAGGGGGCATAGGGGAGTCTCACTGTATAAAGGCTATAATAGCAAAGCAACTACACATGAATCATACAGCTTTCCTGGAAGAGAGAGAGAGGAGACAGAGAGCAGTAACTTAAGTCACTGTAGGAAGCTTAGTGAATTACCGACGGGTTCATCTAATGAGAACAGGATTTAAGGAAAAATCAATGTGGTGCTGTTATGAAAAAACAAAGATATCCTAGGAAACTAAGATAATAATCTAAGGAAGAACAGAAGTAAAATAAAGACCCTTTTTAAAAAATATTAATTTTGTGGTAAAAAGATATTATAGATGGCAATGTTAGTTTTCAAATACACATGCAGCTGATTGAGAATCATCTGGGGAAGCTCACATCTATTTAAAGTTGCCATATAGCAGCTTCTCCCTTTCTGTGGTAGGTAAAAGAGCAGTACACTTCCGAGGGGGGCAAGGATCTTTACAGATTGTCCTCTAGGAAATGAACTCTCCTCTTTGCACACTTACCTTTAGGTGCTCTGTCAGTGTCTTGGAGTACCTCAAAGCATTTTCCTTCTTCAGTTTGAATAGTCTCAGGTATAGCAAAGACTGGCATCGTAGGCTGGCCAACAGAAAAGAGCAGCTCATTTACCACAACTTCAGACTGCCTACATAGATAACCTTTGCACTATGCAAGAGATTAGGACTGGTTCATGTGAGCAGACCATGGCAGGAAGGTCAACATCACCAACCCTTAGTCAAAACCCTAAGACTTTTATTATGGTGTTCACGCTATAGGGCACATCTAGAAACACGAAGCCTATGATGGGTTTATTTGCTGACACTGAAAAGTCCAAAATCATTATCTCAGGACTCCAACATGTCATTAAAACAGACGAATTTAAAAAAAGAAGAGTAGTCTCTAGAACAAATTATAAAGAATCGGGCGCCCCCCCCCCCCCCCCGGGGGAAAAAAAAAAAAAAAAAAAAAAAAAAAAAAAAAAAAAAAATTAGCAAACTCAACTGTGTGTGTTGTGTTTTGGGGTGCACTAGGGGTACTCAGGAGTTACTCCTGGAAAGCTTGGGCGACCATATGGGGTGCTAAGGATCAATCTGGGACAGCCATGTGCAAGTACAGTGCCCTAACCACTGTACTCTCTCTCTCTAGCCCCTCCACTATGATATTACAGCTCAAATGAAATATGGTTCACAGTGGTCCTACATGAATGATCATCACTACTCTCCCTCACTTTGACTTCTCACTGTTGTCATCTTATTTCTCAGAAGTTTTGGGGAGCCTGCACAATCATACAGTGGGGTAAGGCACATTCCTTGTGTGAGGCTGATGTGGGTTCCATCCCCAGCATTCCATGGTTCCCAACCGCCAGGAGAGATTCCAGAGTGCAGAGCCAGGGAGTAATCCCTGAGCATAGCTAATATTTTTTTTTTTTTTGCATACCGGCGATGCTCAGGGGTTAATCCTGGCTCTGCACTCAGGAATTACCCTGGCGGTGCTCGGGGGACCATATGGGATGCCGGGATAGAACCCAGGCCGGCACAGGCCGGCCGCGATGCAAGGCAAACGCCCTACCTGCTGGGCTACGCCCGGCCCCATATTTTAAAGACTAAAGAAGTGTCATTAAACAAAGACACAAAACAAAAAAACAGAAAGTTTTCAATTCCAGTCCACTAATCAACTCTTGCAATGAGTCCTTTATCTAAAGACAGTGTCCTACTATTGACCTCTTTAATTACATGCACTTTTCTTTCAATTTATAGTTACTTAACATACATTTATGATTATCTGATTTATGTTTGTCTCCTCATGCTAGCTAGACTATACATCATGACCTAGGGGAAAAGTTTTTTAAGCTATATCTACCTGTGCTCGGGGCTTACTACCAACTTTGTTTTTTTATGTTTTTTTTTTTTTTGCTTTTTTGGGTCACACCCAGCGATGCTCAGGGGTTACTCCTGGCTCTGCACTCAGGAATTACTCCTGGCGGTGCTCGGGGGACCATATGGGATGCCGGGGATCGAACCCGGGCCGGCACCAAGGGGCACAAAGGCAAGCGGCGCTACCCGCTGGGCTATCGCTCCGCCCCGCTTACTACCAACTTTGTGCTAAGGATTGTTCCTGGTGGATTAGGAGGACCATATGATGTGCTGGGAATTGGGTTGACTGCATGCAAGGCAATCACCCAATCTGCTGGACTATCCCTCCAGTCCCAACCTTAGAAATTTTATCCACAGTTGCATTCCTAGTTGTTAAATACAGGTTTGGGGCTAGAAGGAAGACCGGGAGTGTGTCTTGCATGTGGTAAACCTGGGCTGGAGCCCTGGCTTCAAATAAGGTTCCCCAAGAATAAGCCCTGAGTACCACTGGGTGTGGCCCCAAAAATGAAAGCATAAAACCAATTAAAAAAAATAAAACAACAACAAAACTTGATCCCACAAAGGACCAAGTTAAATACAAAATGATATAGTATCTCTGTGAGGCCAAGCAAACTGGCCACCTTTTTATTCTGAGTAAGACAAACATGTACTCTCTAAGAAAAGGTATATATGTAACTGAAGAGAAAGAACAGTGAAAAAAGCCCAGGAAAGTGGCTTACAGTTAACATGAAGATTCTAACATTAATCCTACTCTAACAAAACTTTGGTCAAGAGAGAAATGGATGAGGAACTGATAAGTGAAAACTTTCGTTAGGATTTGAGTTACTTTATTTCATCGATAATACATTTACCAGAAGCAGGGAGGTGGATAGGAGGGCTGGAATGTGTGTTTTGCATTCAAGAACCCCAAATTCGATACTGAAAACCACATGGTACCCTTGTACCAGGAGGTCTACTGTCAAAATACAAGAGTGATTTATGAAAGGGTGATACCAAAATAGCTTTCAGAGGAACAGCACAACTCATTATGGAACTGACTATCTAGTAGTAGCAGTTTGTCAAGTAGCAGAGGCCAATAAACAAACTTACCAAAGTACTGTAAGTCTTTTATCTGCAGCGGTTGCATCTGGTGCCAAATAACTCTTTAGTTTCATAGTGTATCTGTAAGTTAAAACAAATAACTGTAATATTTCATCTTGATCTTACCACTAAAGAAGTCCTTAAAACATAGACTCTAACCTAAATAAGGGCAAAGACGTCCAGTTTAGTACCCAGTGTTTTTGGGTTACACCTGTCAGTGCTAGGAGCACCATGCAGAGCTGGGGACAGAACCCTGGGCTAGTGTATAAAGCATGCCCATCAACTATTTCTATGGTCTTCATTACTTCAACAGGGGCCTCCCTAAAAGAACCTGGTAGTTCAGGGGCACTCCTGGGACTACTTAGCCATGCTGATGGGTGCTAATGTCAGGAGGAGCTAAGGGGGGCTTGAGGGGGGTCTAGCCATCCTAATCTAAGGCCAAAACAAATCAAGTATTCTCTTCAGCTTTACTGCGGACCGAGAGGTGCATCATTTAACAGCATTTCTGTCAGCAGCAGATTGTATATGTGACAATAGTTCCAATAGGCAAAACCATATAGTCAAGGGGTACAGCAGGCAATATCAACTGCATTTGTGTAATTAAACTCTGACATCTGCACAATGATGGCATCATTTAATGCTTTTCTCAAAATGTATCCCTGTTAAGTACATGATTACAATGATATCAGCCTCTTCCAAGATGGACAAATAATACTTCCAATGATGTGGCAAGATTTTTCCACTTACTTGATGAGATCTGCTGTCTCTGAATACATAGGGAATGGGGATTTGGATTCCTGAGCATTTTTCTCTAATGCATTCCCACATTCTATGAAAGATACCACAGCATCAAGATAGTATACAGCTTTTCAAACCTGTCAGACTGAGAAAAAGAATAAGGTGGTGAGAGCCACACTGATATGAACAAACAATAGTTTATAAAAATCTGATTAAACATGTAATTGTTATAATTTTTACATACCAATGCATCAGCATTGTGCTTTTAGCTTTTTTGCTTCTTGTAAATAATGGTCTGCTGAATAATTTCTGCAATGTAAATTTTTATTGTAAATAAAATGGTAAGTTTTTTTAAAAAAAAAAATCAGTTTTACAAAACTGTTAATGGTAGGGCTTCATGCATAACACACTCCAGTACCACACTCTCCACTAGAAGAAATGGTAAATATTTTCATAAAATAATATTAGGTCATTTAATGCTCTAGCATTCTTTGGTTTCCACAACCTCAAACACAGAAAATAAGTTACTACTAAACTCTCTCTCTCTCTCTCTCTCTCTCCCTCTCCCCTCTCTCTCTCTCTCTCTCTCTCTCTCTCTCTCTCTCTCTCTCTCTCTATTTTTGCTTTTTGGGTCACACCCAGCAGCACTCAGGGGTTTCTCCTGGCTCTGCACTCAGGAATTACTCCTGGCGGTGCTCGGGGACCATATGGGATGCTGGGAATCAAACCCGGGCCAGCACAGGCCAGCCTCATGCAAGGCAAACGCCCTACTGCTGGGCTATCGCTCCGCCCCATAACCTTCATTTTAGGTCATATGCATAAATCATTTTGGCCAAACATGGCAATATTTGGGAAGGAGAAAGCAAGTTTTCTATTTTAAAGCAAGCTTTCTATTTTATATTATTTTATTAAATACTCAAATTATATGAAAGATTTATAGAAAATAAAATGGATAGGAGAAATAAAACTTATCAAAGATGGAAGAAAAATCAACAGTGCTCTCAGTAATTTAATCTACTTTAAATAGTGATACCAACAGGGGTTAGAGCGATAGCCCAGCGGGTAGAGCGCTTTCCTTGACAGCGCGGCGGCCTGTGCTGGCCTGGGTTCGATCCCGGCATCCCATATGGTCCCGAGCACCACCAGGAGTAATTCCTGAGTGCAGAGTCAGAAGAAACCCTGAGCATTGCCAGGTGTGACCCCCCCCTCAAAAAAAAAAAAAAGCAAAAAAAAATAGTGATACCAACAGCTGTATGGTCCTACTGACACAGATCAGAGTCCCCTGAAAAGTCACAGAGTGAAGTCATAGGAGCAATATTTGAACTAGTGAATATCTTCCAAATGAACTTCTTATAAACAGCTTTGTAACTGTATATCTCAAGGTGGTATAAAATATTAAAAACAAAACACAACAAAAAAAACTGGATATTCTATGAATCATAAGGCAAGTATGAACTTTTCTTGTCACTGAGAGAAATTATAAAGCTTTTTTTCTTTTTGGGTCACACCCGGCGATGCTCAGGGGTTACTCCTGGCTCGTCGCTCAGGGAATTACCCTGGCAGTGCTCAGGGGACCATATGAGATGCCGGGGATCGAGCGCAGGTCGGCCATGTGCAAGGCAAACACCCTACCCACTGTGCTATCGCTCCCGCCCCAAGAGTTTTAATTTTATTCTTTTATCCTGTTTTACAGTTTTCTCCACTGCATATACAAGTTGACAAAATATTATTTATTTCCACATTTCCTCTTCTAGGCTACCACCAACTTTGTGATGGCAAGGATTTGATATTTTTCTTAAGGTACCATAATTTATAATATGGCAGTTTCAGTCATATATCATTCCAACACCACACTCACACTGTAGTGCCCATTTCCACCTACCACTGTGCCAAGGACCCCTCCCAGCCACCACTCACCCTCCACCTTGTGACCACAGGTAAGCTCACTTCTGTACACAAACGATCCATTCTGAAGTCTTTAATCAATTGTTATTCCCTTACTTTTCTTTCTTCCACTTTTTTGGGTCACACCCAGCAACTCTCTGGGGTTATTTCTGTCTCTGCACTCAGGAATTACTCCTGGAGGTGCTCAGGGGACCTGAGATATGGGATGCCAGGAATCGAACCTGGGTCAGCCACATGCAAGAAAAAATGCCCTACCCACTGTGCTATCATTCTGTCACTCTGGTCCCCCTTACTGTGTTTTAAAGAGTGTTGCTCAAGTACTAACAGGAACAATTTCTTTTTTTTAACTGAAGCAAGGTAGTTTATTCTTGCAATTTTGGGTTGCACCTGGCAATGCTCAGGAGTTACTCTTGGCTCCGCACTCAGGGATTACTCCTGTCGGTGCTCGGGGGGACCGTATAAGATCCCGGGGATCGAACACAGGTTGGCTGTGTGCAAGGCAAATACCCTACCTGCTGTACTATCGCTCTGGCTCTAGTTTTTTTGGTTTTTTTTTTTTTGCTTTTAAATAAGCATTAGGAAAAATGTGGAAGAGAGAACAAGGGTAAATGTGTTGAAGAGAGAATATGGGCAGCAAAGAGACATAGAGACATGCAAGTGATATGTTTGTTCAAGGAAGAACATGGCCTTGGAGAGGAAGCTAGGAACAAATTCTTGCATCCATTAAAACAAAACATTTATCTCACCTGTCATCAAAAGCAAGTTTTGTTCTCCGAGGCTTAGAAGTTTCAGAAGTTGGTGTAGACGGAAGGACAGTTTGAGGAAGTACTTGAAGACTTTTCCTGACCAAGAGAAAAAAAAAAAAGCAATATATGAATATGTTGAAAATTTTGAGATGATTAAACAAAAAGTTTTTTTTTTTTTTTTTTTTTTGCTTTTTTTGGGTCACACCCGGCAATGCTCAGGGGCTACTCCTGGCTCTGCACTCAGGAATCACTCCTGGCGGTGCTCGGGGGACCATATGGGATGCTGGGAATCGAACCCAGGCCGGCACAAGCCGGCTGCTGCAAGGCAAGCGCCCTACCCGCTGGGCTATCGCTCCGGCCCCACAAAAAGTATTTCTTGAACCACTGGAAGAAGCAAATTTCTTTGACTTTAGTATTAAATTTATTACAAAACTTTAAAATTTCAGAATGCAAATATTTGTTTAACAGAGAGTCCATTTTATAAACAAAAAAAAATGCATTCTAAACCATCTGGTTTAGCAGGCATTGGTCTGGGTACTTTCTGTTGCTGTTGTTTTTTGGGGCCACATCAGCAGTTTATGGCTTCCGCCTGGTTTTCTGCTCAGGGATCTCTCCTAGTAGGGATTGGGGGACCATATGTGGTTCAACACCTGTGCATGTACCACAACCAAGTGTGTGATCCCTAGTCATCACAACCAACAGTAAGAAAAGAAGAGGAGAAAAAAAAAAAAGAAAGAAGGGGTAAAGATAGAGCTCAATGGGAAGCCAGAGTTCGATCCGTGGCAACACCCTGAGCACTGCTGGGAGTTACTCCCATTCACAGGGTAGAGACAGAGAGGAGAAGATGGGCACATGGGGAGGTCACATGATAAGACTGAGACTGATTTTTCAAAACTCAGCCTTCAAATACCTTACCTTGGCTTCCCTTTGAGCTACTAGATGTCTTCCCTTCAGTCTTCTTCTGCTTTGATGTAGAAGAACTACTTTTAGTGCTGCTACTATTCTCCTTGTTGCTATTATTACTACTTGATTTCAAAGAAGATGATTGACTAATAGTCCTCTTCCGAGAGCTATGCTCAGTTTTTGAATCTTTTGAAGGAACAGGCGCAGCAGGAGAAGGCAACAAATCCTTTTCTTTTGTAGCACTCTGTTTAGGCGACCTGCCAAATCCCCCCAAAAAGCCTTCATTTTTCTATACATACGGGAGTACTGATTCCCCACCCCATTTTTTGACCCTGCTTTTGAGATTAATTTGTCTTTCCCAATTTGATTAGTAGGACACATGAATTCTATAAAGCGAAACTATAAATTTTACAAGACCATGTGTTGTCTGGTTTTTTGTGTTTAAACCTTAGCCTGCCAAACAAGTAAGCAATAATTATTGATTAAGTGAGCAATTAATGTTGAAGGGATTAATGTTTTTAAGTTAGTAGTCTTATAGATAAGTCCATACGGCTACACAGAAAGAGAACGTTGTAAGACTAAATCTTTTACTTTTCCATCTCTCCTAGCTAAATGCAAAAACTCCGTATGTAAGTGTGTGCGTATATGTATACTGTACATGTGCATATGTATACAGTATGCCTACTAAAAAGGAGCAAAGAACATGCTGGAAGTACTCAACAGCAAACAACACATATATTAACACACATGCAGCATGTTTTGGGGACATACTCTCTGTTGCTGGATGACTTGTGGCCTGCTAAATTCTTGTCCTCTGTTTTGGGTTTCTTGCTCTCACTGGCTCGGTTATCATCATCATTCTGGGTGAAAAACAGAAAACAGTTTCTAAGATTGATTTTTATTTCTCTTAACTTCAGTTACCATCACGCGTCACCCCCATTTCATCACTGGATAAACCTCAAAAATAAGTTAAATAATATTTAAAACCTTTATGAAGTTTGCGAAGTCTCCAATTTTAGATATAGTCCAAAAACGACAATATATTTTCTAGACTTTTAATTGGCACCTCTCAGCCTTATAATACTGGCAGTGGTGAGTAGTATTTAAATATTATATTGTAATATATCTTAAAATGTGTTCTATCGGGGCGGAGCGATAGCCCAGCGGGTAGGGCGTTTGCCTTGCTCGCGGCTGGCCCTTGCCGGCCTGGCTTCAATCCCGGCATCCCATATGGTCCCCCGAGCACCGCCAGGAGTAATTCCTGAGCATTGCCAGGTGTGACCCAAAAAAAGAAAAAAAAATGCGTTCTATTAAAGGGTACAATTAAAAAGTAATAATGAAAGGTCAATTCCAGGGGCCTGACACATAGTACAGCAGGTCAGGGCACTTGCTTTCCACACGGCAGACCTAGGTTTGATCCCCAGAACCCCATATGGTTCCCCTGAAGCAAACCAGAATGATTCTTGAGTACAGAACCAGGATTGAGCCCTGATCAAAGTTTGGTAATGCTCACTCCCACCATCACCAGGCCACCAAATAAAAATATGAAAGCAAAATCGTTACAATTTCAGAACCAGGGAAATTGATTAGAGTGAAAACTTAGAGAAATCCTGGATTTGATATCTCATGGAACAACATGAACCTCAAGGTAATGATGTGGTAGCTGGGCAACAGGAGTATGACCAGCCATCTCCCCAAATAAAATCCCTAAAACTGAGTAAAACAAAAACTGGGGCTAGATAAATAGTTCAGAGGGTTGGGAGCTTGATTTGTAGCAGCCAAGAAAGGGTTTGATCCCCAGTGCCTATATGGGGATTCCCCGAGCCCACCAGGAGTGATCCCTTAGCACCATGGGTGTAAAAACTCCAAATATCCAAAGAAACACTTGCTGTGCAAGTTTAAGGACCTGAATACAATTCCTGCCAATACTGTCACACATGAAAAATTAAGGTATAGAATTCAATGTTTTTACTTATTTATACAGTTGTACAACCCACAATTTTATGTGGGTGAACTTTTTCTTATTGGGTCACACCTGGCAATGCTCAGGAGTTATTCCTGGTTCTGCACTCAGTAATCACTCCTGGTGCTCGGGACCATATGGGATGCCAGGGATTGAACCTGGGTCAGCAGCATGAAAGGCTAACGCCCTACCCGCTCTGCTATCGCTCTGCCCCAACCCACAATTTTATTTTATTTTTTATTTATCTATTTATTTGTTTATTTATTTTTTTTTTTGCCTTTTTTTGGGTCACACCCGGCAATGCTCAGGGGTTACTCCTGGCTCTGCACTCAGGAGTTACTCCTGGCGGTGCTCAGGGGACCATATGGGATGCCAGGGATCCAACCCAGGCCGGCAGAGGCCGGCGCGCCGCAGAAGGCAAATGCCCTACCCGCTGGGCTATCGCTCCGGCCCCCAACCCACAATTTTAGAGTATTTTCAGCAACCCAAAAGGGGCCTTCCTGGATACCATCCTTACTGGCAGTCTCTGTCCATTCTCTCTACCTCAGACCCTAAAAACTGCTCATTTAAACATTTTATCTTTATCTTTATAGATTTTCCAGTTTTAGGTTTTTTTTTTGGTTTTTTTTTTTTTTTTTTTTGCTTTTTGGGTCACACTGGCAATGCTCAGGGTTACTCCTAGCTTTTCACTCAGGAATTACTTCTGGCAGTGCTTGGGGAACCATATGGAATGCCAGGGATTGAACCCAGGGTGGCCGCGTGCTACTGCTCCAGTCCCTTAGATGTTTCATTTCAAGGAACTCGTATATTAACATATTAGTGGGGAGAGGGCACACTCAGCAGTGCTTAGGTGCCACTTCTGGTGTAGTGGCCACGGATGGATGGTTCTTGCTGGTCCTGGGAACAGAGAGGACACCATGCAGTTCTAAGATTGCTGGTATGCAAAGCATGGACACTAACCTTTGAGCCATCTCTCCAGCCCCAACATACTAGAATCTTTAAGGCTTTCCCATGCTGCAGCATGTATCAGAACTTATTTCTTTCTATGGTGAATATATTCCATTGTGTAAATATACATTTATTCCATTCATCAGTTGATAGCTACCTGAAATGCCAACACCTGTTGGCTAATTTGAAACAATACTACTTTCAATCAAATATTTGTTTCTATGGCATGTTTTCATTTCTCTTGAGTATGTTCCTAGGAGTGGAACTGCTGGGTTATATAGTAATACTACTGCAAAACTGTGTTCCCGCAGTGATTACCAAACTGTATACTTATACCAGAGGGTTCCTTCATATCTTCACCATTTATCATTCATGTTTCAGTCAAGTCTAATAATTTGTCTGGCTTTTTTGGGTCACACCTGGCAATGCTTAGGGATTATTCCTGGCTCTGCACTCAAGAATTCCTCCTGGTGGTGCTAAGGGGACCGTATGAGATGCCAGAGATTGAACCGGGTAAGCCAAATGGCTAGGCAATGCCCTACCCACTGTGCTATGGCTCCAAGTCTAATGATTGTTTTGGGGAAAAGATTGCTGAAACAAAAGCTTGAACCCATCTACCATTGCTTCCTGAGTCAATCCCATTTTCTCACTGGATCTGGTGATGAGGTACTAGTTGGGCTCATCAGTGCTGGTAGTCCCAGGGTCTTTCCCATCAGGAGTCTTGTGGTATGGGGGTGGCCAGGCAGGTACTCCAGTCCTGTGAGCAATTTTCTCATCCCCTACATGAGATTCTCTAGGTCAGCAGGAGGGTCTGGAGGCGACAGCACAATGGGGAAGTGTTTGTCTTGCACAAGGCCGACCCAGGTTCGATCCCTGGTATCCCATATGGTGCCCTGAGAGTTGCCAGGGAGTAATTCCTGAGTACAGAGTCAGGAATAACCCCACGGATGTGATCCCCAAATAAATGGTCAGCAGGAACTGGAATCTTATTCTAACTGGTGTGGTAACTTGTTCATACTTCTTTTTTTATAACTGACACCCACTTCAGTGCCTACAGCCCACTGGCAAGGGCGGAGCAATGTTCAGGCCACAGCCTGCTCTGGCATGAGGCCCACGGTGACAGACCTGCCATAAATCAAAACCCATGCCACTGTTCATGCTTAAGATTTTAAGATTAGTATCCTAAATTTTAAATTTAAATTAAAAAGAATTAAGTTTGAATTTTAAGGTCATAATCTTAAAATCATATTCATAACATATCAAGAAAAATTATAGGACAATTATTAAAATGTACATTTGCAAAGGATCAACCTCATCTGATTCCCTCCCTGGTACCCTATGTAGTCCCTTGAACCCACAAAAGAGAGATCCCTGAGCACAGAACCAGGAGTAACCCCTGAGCATTGCTGAAGGTGACCCAAAAAGCAAAAAAAAAATGTGTCAAACTTGGTGAGTTCATATTGATCTGTAATTGGTAATTTACAAAGTGTGCTAGGGATTGTGATAACTTGGAAACTATTTATCTTAATGAAAAACATTTAAAACCAAGATTTAACGATGACCTGATCAAGTGAAACATGTATCAGGAGGTCTTTTCAAAGGTGGAAATTATCACAAGCGTGTGGGAGTCAGAGGCTAGGTAAGACAGGAAATGGAACAGTGGGGCCAAGGCGACTAGCCCAGCAGGCAGGGCTTTTGCCTTGCGCGCAGCCAGCCTGTGCCGGCCGGGTTCGATCCTCGGCATCCCATATGGTCCCCTGAGCACCTCCAGGAGTAAGTCCTGAGTGCAGAGCCAGGAGTGACCCCTAAGAGTTGCCAGGTGTCGTGGATGTGGGGAAAAGGGGACTCTCATACACTGTTGGTGGGAATGTCGACTTGTGCAACCTTTCTGGAAAACAATATGGACATTCCTCCAAAGACTAGAAATTGAGCTCCCCTTTGACCCAGCCATACCCGCTCCTGGGAATATACCCTGGAAAGCCAAAAACACACAGCGGAAACACAATCCGCACTTTTATTTTCATAGCAGCACTATTCACAATAGCCAGAACCTGGAAACAACCAGTATGCCCGAGAACTGATGACTGGATAAAGAAACTGTGGTACATCTACACAATGGAATACTATGCAGCTGTCAGAAAAAATGAAGTTATGAAATTTTCCTATAAATGGATGGATATGGAAAGAATCATGTTGAGTGAAATTAGTCAGAAGGAAAGAGAGAGACATAGAATGACTGCATTTATTTGCATGACATAAATATATTAGGTGATCTTACCGAAAGTGGAAATTACCACAAGCGTGTGGGAGTCAGAGGTTACTTTAGATAGAGAAGGGAACATGTGTGAATAAATGTCTAAAGTTCTGATACTAACATAGAACTGAGCATTAAATACAGACAAAAAAATGCAAATGATGGCTTCTAAGTGTGCGTAGTGCAACCCACATGTGTGGGAGGAAGGAGGAGAGAGAGAGAGGGAGAGGAGAGGAGATAAAGAACCTGCCATTTAGGCAGGATATGGGAGGGAATTGGGGACATGGGTGGTGGCTGAGGGGGCATTGGTGGAGGGCGGGGTGCTGGAACACTGTGTGACCGAAACCCCCAAGCGTGAACAACGTTGTAATTGTATATCTCACGGTGGTATAATAAAATGTTAAAAAAAAATTAAATAAATAAATAAAATTCTAAAAAAAAAAAAGAGATTGCCAGGTGTGACCCAAAAAAAGCAAAAAAAAAAAAAAAAAAAAGGAACAGTGTGCTAACAATTGTTGAAAGTACTAATACCAACCTATAACTGAGCATTAAATACAGGCAAAAAGATACACATGACAACCCTTTAATGTATGTTCTGTAATCCATAGTCTGGAAGGGAAGGAAAAGAGAAAGAGAGAGAAAGGCAAAGAAATAAAGAACCTGCCATGGAGGAGGGCTGGGGGAGGGGAGAGGGAACCGGGGGCGTTGGTGGTGGGAGATGGGCACTGGTGGAGGGATGGGTGCTGGAACACTGTATGACCAAAACCCAAATATGAACTTTTTAATTGTATATCTTTGTAATTGTATATCTTTGTGGTATAATAAAATACTTAAAAAAAAAAAGGATGACCTGAAGGTGGGTTTGCAATCTCAGTTCACTCACACCTCTACCCCAGGCAGCACACATTCAGAAAAGAATCAGTTACTTCATTCACTTGGTTACAAACCATTTTCCTTTGTAAAGGGAGCCAGGCCAGGGTCTATGAAGAGCCTCATCTGGGCCTGCTCCACATACTCAATTTTCCTTCATATCTATGACTCTACTGGTTATTTTTTCTTTTGTTTACTGATACCCAGAGCATTTCTGATGCATATAACAAAATCACTTTACAAACCTTATGTTTCCTCTTGCCTTTGTTGGAAACTTTTTCTGAAGCTTGTTTTTGGGCCTCCCTGGTGTTCTTTTCTGGAACATTTTTCTTTTCCCCCTTGGGTGGCTCAGTTTCTTTGTAAGGCTTTCCTGGTATTCTAGTCAAGAGATTCAAGTCAATCTTCACAATAAGTGGATACCTGTCGTCAGGCTCACTGAGGGGTGAAAGAAGTTCCTTCTCTTCCATAGGAGAGAACATTCGTTGCCGAAAAAAGCTATCTTCTTCCTCCACTGAGGGAGGGTTTAACAGGAGTCCTATTACTCTCAAGGTACTTAGGAGTTTGTGAGGAAGGAGGAAGGCTCTCGCTTTCATCCGATTCTGAGGATGAGGTATCTGTTTCTATGATTTCCCTTGATTTCTGGGAAGATTTACTTGTTGACTTATACTTCTTTTTCTCTGTTGAAGGTCGGGGGAGGATTTGGACTCCTTTTTTTATGTTGGGCTTTCTCGAGCCTTTGGTGGCCGCTTTGTGTCTGCTGGAGGGCATGCTGGCAGTCATGTCAACAGGGGTTACACTCTCTATCTTCAGGCCACCTCGGGGTTCTTCAACAGTGGCTTTCTCAGTCTTTTTGGGTTGCTTTTTACCTACAGTTCTCCTCTGTGTTGTGCTGTCACTCTGTGCAGGAGACTTCTGCCTCCCACGTCCACTTTCTGATCCCTTTTGGACAGTTTTGGAGTCTCGTCCAGGTGTAGTGGAACTTGTTTCTTTAGGTCCACCTGGATCAGTGTAGCTATTTCCAGTGCTCTGTTCTCGGCCTTCCTTCTTATAGCCTTGAGATGATGGGATATTACTGTCCACAGAAGAAGCTGGTGATACTTTATGTGGGTTCACTTTATTTAACCAATTATCAAGTTGCCATTTGTTTGTTGGTGGTGGTTCAGGCTGAAACAGAAACAAAATTATACCTTTCCACTTGTGGCGCTTTCTCCCTCTCCTTTACTAAGGAGAAGAAAAAACCTTCAAAACCTAATTATACAAAAGCATTTGTTTTCACAGTTCTGACATTATCAATCAAATGGGCTGAAAAGTAGCCATAAGTCCTAATAAAAAAAAATAAGAAAGTATGCTTAGTACTATCCATGCCCTTTAAATATTAAATATTCCTGCAAATTTCAAAAGCTAAATTCTAAATGCCCATAGAACGTATTTTAATTCCATGAATAAAAACAAAAGGTACAATCAACAATACCGAATTTTTTTTTTTTGTGCTTTTTGGGTCACACCCAGCAAGGCTCAGGGGTTTCTCCTGGCTGCACTCAGGAATTACTCCTGGTGGTGCTCGGGGGGACCATATGGGATGCCGGGGGATCGAACCCAGGCCGGAATGGGTCGGCCACGTGCAAGGCAAACACCCTTACCCACTGGGCTATCGCTCCAGTCCCAACAATATAGATTTAAACCACATTTTATTAACCAAAAATAAAATTATATTGCATGGGACTCTATCCACAATGACCAACATTCATCACCGAGCTGATGAAAACATAAAGCCTACAGTCAATACTTCAGTAATTTGAAATGTAATCTGAAGTAATTAATTCAAGTAACAATTATAGGCTCATTCCGGAATGGATTGAGGCTCTTTATGTTTCTGGAGCAAGCAGATGCCTTGGGCTCTACTAGCATGAGACAGGACATATGGAGATGTTACTGGGGCCCGCTCGAGCAAATCGATGATGAACGGGAAGACAGTCAATACTTCAGTAATTTGAAATGTAATCTGAAGTAATTAATTCAAACCAAAAATTTGATCAAATAATTAAAAAATTGAGATATCTAGGTTTCTTCCAATTTAATTTTTTGTCAGAACATGCATTTCTGTCACCATTCTTTTTCTTATTTATTTTTATTTAAACACTGTGATTTACAAAGTACAAAGTTTTTCACAATATAGTTGTTAGAAAGATTTATCATTCAACACCAATTCCACCACCAGTGTGTTCCCACAACCAAAGACCCCCATTTCTCATTCACTCATCCCTGCTCCCTTAGCCAGCACTAATTATATTGATCATTATAGCCCACATACAGTACTGATATGGTAATGGTATTGATAGAGTCATGTTTTTATTTCTGGACTGTTATGTGCATATCTTTCTTGCATTCACTTTCTGAATTTCTAGAACATAGTTGGTTTCTACCAGTTAACCCCAAACCTTCCACCACCACACCAGGGAAAACACTTATTTTAAATTTTTCTCAACCTCTGTTTGAGCTTCTCCTAAGCATACAATGAATAATCTATTCTATATTGCTTGTCGGAGCTAGTTCTTTAAATACAGTTGATGAATATATTCTTAGATGAACATCAACAGAAATTATTAAATCTCAGCTGGATCCATTGTGCCATTTGGGCCCACTGCATAAGAAATTATCAATATGTTCCCACAGACTAGACATTGTACCATCACACTTGTGATTGTATGTCCCAAACTTAATTCTATAAAATGTGGTGGAGGGGCTGAAGCTATAGTCCAGAGGGTAAGGTGTTTGCCTCGCATGCATCTGGACCCGTCTTCGATCCCTGGAATCCCATATGGTCTCCAGTGCACTGCAGGAGTAATTCCAGAGTGTACAGAACCAGGAGTAACCCCTCAGCATTGCTGGGTGTGACCCAAAAAAAGCAAAAAAAAAAAAAAAAAAGTGGTGGAATACCTGGTACATCAGTATACCAAGCTTTGAGGTATCGCATGGCCACACTGAGACTGGGGACAGTGCCATGGGGAGAGCCGGTAGTAGCTCTGCCTTGTGTGTCTGTGTCTCTGGATTAGGGCCGACAGCACCAGAAGCAGTTCATGGGCGGGCCCACTGGGCCTTCTGGAAGGGACAGAGGTGGGGAAAGGGACTCCAGCTCCATCTTCATGAAAGCCTGGTCTGTCACCATTCTTATCTGAGTCAGATCTTGGCGGATTATCAACAGGTACCTTGAGAGTCTATAGTGGGTAGCCTACAGCCTTCTCACCTCAGGAGATGCATTCTGGGATGGCTCGTTCGCCTCACTGTCACTAGAACTACTTTCACTCTCTGAGTCAGATCCAGAGCTGCTTTCAGATCCACTGTGGCTGCTAGAATCATCCCTGGAGTTATCTGCTCCTTCACTATTATGGTGTGAAGGTTCAGAGTTACTAAAAGACAAAACATACAAATGAACAAAATCACAACAGAAAAGAATCTAAATCTAACAACCAACTTTACTTAAAATGTTTACTATATGTTAAGTTGATAAAAATTTATGACTCTAGAACTTTATTAGAAGTAAAATAAAAATCTATTTAGGCCAGAGATAGTACAGGGGATAAGGGGCTTGCTTTGACTCATGTTTGATCCCAAGTACTACATATATCCCCAGGCACTACCAGGAATGATCCCTAAGAACAGAGCCAGGATTTAATTCTCAGCACTGCTGAGTGTGGCACAAAAATAGAAAAAAAAAAAAATAGAAAAAAATTAAACAAAACAAAACCTTAAAAACTGAAGGGGTAGAGGTAGGAGTAATAGTAAAATAGTAGGGCAGGGGCGGAGCGATAGCCCAGCGGGTAGGGCGTTTGCCTTGCACGCGGCCGGCCTGTGCCGGCCCGGGTTCGATCCCGGCATTCCATATGGTCCCCCGAGCACCACCAGGAGTAATTCCTGAGTGCAGAGCCAGGAGTAACCCCTGAGCATCGCCGGGTGTGACCCAAAAAGCAATCAATAAATCAATAAATCAATCAATCAATCAATCAATAAATAAAAAGAATAAATAGTAGGGCATTTGCTTAGCATGCAGCCAAACCAGCTCGATCCCTGGCCTCCCATATGGTCCTCTGAGCAACTCCAGGAGTAATTCCTGATTGCAGAGCCTGAGCATCTCAGAGTGTGACCCTCCAAAAAAATAGGCCTCCACCCCCCCAAAAAAATGAAAGGAGAGGACCAGAAAGATAATACAGAGGGTAGGGGTGTCATTTGCCTTGAATAAAGCTGACCTAGGTTCGATCCTGGCATACCATATGATCCAACATATTTTTTTTTCTTGTTTTTGGCCACACCCAATGGTTATCAGGGCTTACTCCTGGTTCTCTGCTCAGGGATCACTCATAGAACAGTTCAGAGGACCATATGGGGTGCTGGATTATGAGACTGACGCTCTGCCTACTGTGCTAAGAAGGCACGGTGTTGGAGATAGGATTCAGGTTAGCTGTAAGCATGTCAAGTGCCCTACCCGTTATACTATTACACTGCATACCAACCCCCAAAAAAAAAAACATACTTTATAAGTTTCTGATGTACTGCTCAGTTATTGGTAATGAAATTTTCGTGAGGTATAATTCTACATCATACGTAAGAATTCATTTAAGGCTGAAGAAACAGTACAGAGGGTATGGAGCTTGCCTTGCATGCAGCCTACTCGGTTTGGTTCCCAGCACCACATATAATTCCCTAAGTCACACCAGTAATGATCCCTGAGCAGAGCCAGGAGTAAGTCCTGAGCCTAGCCAGGTGTGACAAGGAAAAAAACCTAACTCATTAAGTGTACAAGTCAATGATTTTTATTTACAAAACTGTATAATCCATCATAATAAATAATAACTTTAAAACATCAATTATTGCACCACTGTAATATTAGCAGACTTGCCCATCTCTTCAAATGTAATAAAAAAACCAAACCAAATGTAATAAACAAAAGGAAGCTTACCTCCCTGGTGTACTCCTTGGCATTGTCTTGTCACAATCCTAAAGTGGAAATAGCAGTGGAAAGGTGTGAACAAATAGCCCCTATATGCTTAATGTGAACAACAGATGAATTTTTAATTGAAATACTAGTATCTATAATGTATGCATCAATGCTGACTTAATACTTATGACAAATAATCTAAACCTAAAGAGTAACTGAAATACCAGAATAAAATGAACAAAGCTTTGGTAGCAGTTCTTATCATTAATCTTACGCATATGTTTTCATATTAGTAGAAAGGAAAAGCCAATCTTTTTAATAAGAAACACTTGAGATTTAAGGACAGCAGAAAATTCTAACATTCCTCTATCATAAAATAGGAAGAAATTTATTTTAACTAATTAGATCACAACTGTATGCTATTGATGATTCTTATAAAACACAATGAAAACAAATACTGTATGAGACTGACAAAAGCATAGCGGTAGACACACCTGTTCCCCATCACTGTCTTCACTGCTGCTTATTTTTAAGTCATCTTTTTAACATACTAGAGGGAAAAGGCAGAAAGGGAGTATTAATTTTGGAATAGTTTATCATGGCATACCAGAGTACTAAATATCTACAAATAATTCTGGAAATAATGACTTTGGTAGCCAAAGATTTAATTGAAAAACAAAGAATAAGAATTACTAAGTCATACTCTGTCAAACCACTAAGTCTGATTTGGTTCACATAGAAAGTAAAAACTGGGGCCGGAGCGATAGTCCAGCGAGTAGGGCGTTTGCCTTGCATGTGGCCGGCCTGGGCTGGCCTGGGTTCGATCCCTGGCATCCCATATGGTTCCCGAGCACCGCCAGGAGTAATTCTTGAGTGCAGAGCCAGGAGAAACCTCTGAGCATTGCCGGGTGTGACCCAAAAAAAAAAAAAAAAAGGAAAGAAAAAAAAACTAAGGAGGAATTTAGTAGCTACACAAGCTTCAGCTTTTCCTTAACTCTAAAAAATTAATCTTTTTCTTTATTTTTGCATTTTGGGTCACACCCGGCAATGCTTAGACATTACTCCTGGCTCTGCACTCAGGAATTACTCCTGGTGATGCTCAGAGGACCATATGGGATGCCGGGATCGAACCCACGTCAGTCGGTCACATGCAAGGCAAATGTCCTATCTGCTATACTATCACTCTGACCCCTAATCTTTTTATCTAATTAAACAGAAGTAATCTACAAACTCTTAAGACTCACTTCTGTTATTTGGTTTAGTTACATTCACATAAATTCATTTACTATCAAAACAAATTATCAAACTCAGACCCAACAGTCCACTAGATATCAAACTCCAAAAAAGAAGGGAAATAAAACCGAAAGTGTCAACAATTCTTTCTTTGTCCTAAATGCTCTCTGAAGAGAGATTTGTGCAACTGTTGGTAACTATGGAATTTGTAAAAACCAGAACACAAAGTCAAAGTTTGAGTCATAAATGCCTCACTATGAAAAAACAACTGGCATCCAGGACAGTGGGTAGGGTGCTTGCCTTGCACCAGCAATGTGGGTTTGATTCCTAGCACCCCAGGAGGTCCCCTGAGCCCCACTAGGAAAGATCCCTGAGCACAGCTTGATGTGGCCTCCTAAAAAAGAAAAGTGACAACAATGAATGGATTAAAAATAAACTCCAAGGGACTGGGGAAATAGTACAGAGAGTAGGGTGCTTGCCTTGCATGTGGCTGACCTAGTTTTGATCTCTGCATTCCATCTAGTCCCCTAGCACTAGAAGTAATTTCTGAGTGCAGAGACAGGAATAACCACTGAGTATCACTGGGTGTCGGCTCAAACAGAAAAAAACTTCAAATTATCCTCAACTAAAAAGCATATGTAAAGAAACACATACATCTTTATTTATTTATTTATTTGGCTTTTTTGGGTCACACCCTGCAAAGCTTAGGGGTTACCCCTGGCTCTGCATTCAGGAATTACTCCTGGCGGTGCTTGGGGACCATATGGGATGCTGGGGATCGAACCCGGGCCAGCACAGGCCGCGCGTGCAAGGCAAAAGCACTACCCGCTGGGCTATCGCTCCGGCCCCCACTTATTTTTATAATCCAGAGAACATACTCAGGGATCTACAGTAAAATCTTACCACTTGTTCAAATATATATTTTTTTATTATCAGTTGAGTTCTATTACCTTTCTTTTTTTTCTTTCTTTTTTTTTTTTTTGGGTCATACCCGGCGACACTCAGGGGTTACACCTGGCTCTGCACTCAGGAATCACTCCTGGCGGTGCTCGGGGACCATAAGGGATGCAGGGATTCGAACCCAGGTTGGCACAGGCCGGTCGCAGCGTGCAAACGCCCTACCCGCTGGGCTATCGCTCCGGCCCCTAGTTCTATTACCTTTCTGCTTAAAATTTCATGACAGGGGCCGGAGCGATAGCCCAGTGGGTAGGGCATTTGTCTTGCATGTGGCTGACCCAGTTTCGATCCCGGCATCCCATATGGTCCTCCGAGCACCGCCAGGAGTAATTCCTGAGTGCAAAGCCAGGAATAACCCCTGAGCATTGCTGGGTGTGACCCAAAAGGCAAAAATAAGATAAAATAAATAAAAATAAAATAAAATAAAATTTCATGACAGTCTTCAATTAGTGAGAAGAAAATCTATTTTAAAATTTAATTAATTTATTTTTATTATACCACCATGAGATATACAATCACAAAGATGTTCATAATTGGGTCTCAGTCATACAGTGTTCCAGCCCCCATCCCTCCTCCAGGGCCCCATTCCTACCACCAACATCCCCACATTCCCTCCCACCCACCTCCAACCTGCCTCTATAGCAGACAAGTTTTCTTTTCCTCTCTTTCTCACTCTCTGTCTCTCTCTATCTGTCTCTTTCTCTCTTCATTTACACATTGTGGCTTGCCCTACAGACATTTAGGGTTTATCAGGTAAGCCTCTGTGTATATTCAATGATGAGTCCTAGCCAGATATTAGCATATCCCACAATTAGTAGAACACTTGTATATATTTATATCCCATTAATGAATGCAGTCATTCTATATCTGTCCTTTTAGTGAGAAGGAAATCTTTCACTCTAATAACCACTTGACTCCATCCTCAAAGCTTAATGTGAATTTCTTTATCTGACCCCCAATTTAGAGTATTACATAAAAGATCATCTAGAAACAAAGAAACCAGACAATTACGTAATTATGAGAAGTGCTTTAAGGCTGACCCAATAAAGTGGGATGGAGGAAAAAAGTTCTCTTTTAGATAAGAACCTAGTGAGTATCACTATGGCTGATTTATATAAGGAACTGTACCAACTCTGAAAATGCTCACCAGCTTTTATGATTTAATAATGCTATCAATGAGCCTTTTTTTTTTTTTTTTTTTGTGTCACATCTGGCAATGCTCAGGGGTTGCTCCTGGCTCTTCACTCAGAAATTACTTCTGGCAGTGCTCAGGGAATGATATGGAATGGTGGGGATTGAACCCAGGTTGGCCACATGCAAGGAAAATGCCCTATCCACTGTTCTATGGCTCCAGCCCCCTCAATGAACCTGTTAACGCAAGTGTGCGTTAAGTCAAAATTTTAAGTCAAAACTGCTCAAATCCTGCATGCTTTTCTTCCTTCCACAACCAAAGTGATAAGAACATAAATAAAAGACTCATATTAATTCCTAGCATGTGAATAAATATGAATTATTTATAATTCATATAATAAAATCTAATTCCTCAGCATTAAGAACTTCTTAATGCTTCCTCTTTCAAAAAAGCATTAATATTTATATTAGTCAGGAGCACTTTTCAGAAGCATTTTTCAGGTTCTGTGGAGACTGAAGCAGTCATCGAAGCCCTAGCCAAACAGGGCATTCAAACCCAATACATCAAGATCCTTCGTGAGCTGTATTACGGATTCACCACCACGATCTCACCATTCTACAAGGACGTGATCATTGATGTCAAAAGAGGGGTTCAGCAGGGTGATACCAATTCACCAAAACTCTTCAGCGCCACCCTCAAGAACATCATGTGACAATTAGAATGGGAAGGATGGGAGTGAAGATAGAAAGTCGGCGACTACACCACCTCCACTTCGCTCATGACATCGTTCTTTCTTTCTTTTTTTTCCTTTCTCTCTCTCTCTCTCTCTTTTTTGCTTTTTTTGGGTCACACCCAGCAATGCTCAGAGGTTTCTACTGGCTCTGCTCTCAGGAATCACTCCTGGCGGTGCTCAGGGGACCATATGGGATGCAGGGGCTCGAACCCGGGCCAGCATGGGCTGGCTGCGTGTAAGGCAAACGCCCTACCCACTGGGCTATCTCTCCGGCCCTGACATCGTTCTAATAACACCAAACATTAGCCAAGCGGCACAAATGCTGGCCAACTTTGACCGAGAATGTGGAAAGATAGGTCTACAGTTTAATCTCAACAAAACTATGTTCATGAGAAATGAACTAGTTCCAGAGGCCCCATTCACTCTCAATGGAACAAATATCTCTGAATGCAGCAGTTATGTGTACCTAGGTCAAGAAGTCAACATGATGAACAACCTAAAACCTGAGCTGCGTAGGAGGAAGAGAGCAGCATGGAATGCCTTCAAAAACATCGAAGAAATAGTGAAACAGACAAAGAACCTCCAGCTCTGGGCACATCTCTTCGACTCCACTGTTCTCCCTGCATAACATACGCCTCAGAGACCTGGGCCCCACGAAAGCAGGATGAGAATGCTATTTGGGTCTCCCAAAAAGGAATTGAAAGAGCAATGCTTGGAATATCACGCCTCACTCAAGTGAGATTAGGAATCCAGAGTTCCGACCTCTGTTGCTGTTCCAGAGTCAGGGATGCTGTCTCGTTTGCCAAGGCACCGAAAATCAGATGGGCTGGACATGTAATGTGATTTGGAGATGACCGCTGGACTAGAGCTGTTACCGACTGTCAAAAGATCACAAGGCCGCCCACCTACAAAATGGTCAGACTTCTTTGTCAAGACCCTGAACGAACGGTTTGAGGCTCTTCATATTCCTGAAGCAACCAGATGCCATTGGACTACACTGGCATGTGATAGGATCAAATGGAGATGTTACTGGCGCCGCTCAAGCAAATCGATGAATACCGGGATGTCAAGTGATCAAGCACTTTTCAGAAATAAAACAGAAACAGATTAAGACTTCCACATTATATGCAAAAATGTGCTCAGAATAATGAAGCCATACACTTAACTAGTAAAACTACTGAACTTTAAATATAAAGGAGTCAGAGATAGCTCAATGGGGAGCACATACTTGATTTGCAAGAAAACATTTAGGCCTAAACAAGTAAGTTTCACGAAATTTTGTTGGTTACAAAGAATGATCTTGCTAATATGCAGGATATAAAAAGAAGGGTAGTGGGCCTCAAGACCAGATTAACAGAGCAAAACAAGTTCGAGCCCAGGTAGGCAGCTCCCAGAAGCGGGAATCACTGGGAATTCATCAGATGGAATCAGGGGTCGGCCCTTCCCCCTCCATTTTGTCGAGCCTGGTGGCCCCCGCCCAGGAGCTGCCCTGGGGTGACCAGCCTTAGCATACAGCCTCAAACACGGCTGGGGAATCTGGAACTTGGCTCTCCCCAGGCTCAGCTGACCATGGGGCTCCCAGGAGGACAGATGGGTTTTGGGAGTGGGCCCATCACCTCTGGGGGTCCTGGAAGCAGCCGGATGAGACTCACCCACCACACTAGCCGCCACCTTCGCTGCCCAGATGCTGACCATGAGGCCCCTAAGTCACACGGCCACTTGCAGCCGTGTGGTCCATCAAACTAGTGGAAACAGTTATGTCCTTTGATGTACTGCATTTTACGATGTGTAGGAAAGTTAGGCAGGAGGGAGAGATAGAGAGGAGAGAAAAGACGTACAGAACCCGCCAAGTAGTTGAGGTGTGGGGAGGGGGAGGTGGGGACATTGGTGATGGGAGATGGGTTCGGGTGGAGGGATGGGTGTTGGACCACTGTAGAACCAAAACTCTGCATGAGCATCTTGCAATTGTATGTCTAAAAGTGGTGTAGTAAAATTTTGGGGAAAATTAATTAATTAATTAA
>JAJIBD010011038.1:0-80736 GCA_021461705.1 Cryptotis parvus
ACGCAGCCACTCTGGGCCTGCTCTGGAGGCCACAAGGTCTCCCGGACTGAACTCCGGACTCCTGAATGAAAGCATGTGCTTAGCCCTCTGAGGGTCTCCCCAGCGCTGGTCCCTGTGGTGCACCCCACCTACCCCCTCAGAGCCTCGGTCTCTCAGGAAAGTCCACTTTGGATAAGTATTGAAGAGTATTGAAGGGTGAATATTGGAAGCTGATTATTGAAGAGGGAGTGTTGAAGGGTGAGTATTAAAGAGTGAGTACCGAAGAGTGAGTATTGGAAGGTGAGTATTGAAGAGAGTATTGAAGGGTGAATATTGGAAAGTGAGTACTGAAGAGTGTGAAGAGCAAGCATTGAAGGACAAGTACTAAAGGGGTGAGTTCTGAAGAGCAAGTATTGAAGAGTATTAAAGGACAAGTGAAGAAGAATGAGTATAGAAAGGAGAGTATTGAAGGGCGAGTGTTGAAGAAGCAAGCATTGAGGAGAGAACTGAGCAGTATGCAGAGGGTACTGAGGGAGTGAGCACTGAGGACTGAGCAGTATGCAGAGGGTACTGAGGGAGTGAGCACTGAAGACTGAGCAGTGTAGCAGGGGGTACTGGAGGAGTGAGCACTGAAGACCTGAGCAGTATAGCAGGGGTACTGAGCAGTGAGCACTGAGGACTGAGCAGTATAGCAGGGGATACTGAGTTCCAGCACTGACAAGCTCATGTTGAAGGGCGGGTGTTGAAGGACCTCCCTGGCTCCCATGTCTCCAGCCCTGCCCCCTGACCTCTGACTGAAGGTGCAGCTGTCATGGCGGCTGCCCAGGGCTCAGGGAGAGGCTACAGCGGGAAGAGAGGGCAGGGCCTGACTCCTGGGGGAACGTCTTCTGCCTTCCCAGCCACTTGGCCCCATGAGAGTTTACTTCTAGCTCTGTCTCCTGGGTAAGGTCAGAGGTGAGCTGGGGAGGGGGCAGAGACGGAGCCCCCAAAGCCAGGCCCTTGCTGAGTGGCTATAGTTTGCTTGGGCTTAAGCGCCTACCAAAGGCAGCATAGAGCGGAGCCCAGACGGTTCTCCAGAATCCCAAGGCGCTGTCCAGGTAGGGCTGCAGGTCGCCATGAGGGGTCAGCAGTGAGCGGTCAGCAGGAGGGTGGGAAAGAGGCCCGGCGTATGACCCCATGGCCCAGAGACACGCCTGATGGCTGCTGCCTCTGGCGAGTCTCGGGACGGCTGGGTTGGGTCACTGGCAGGTTGTCGGCCCCAGCATCTGGCCTTCTAGTACCAGTGGGAAGCCGAGCGACTGGCCACACCCTGTGAACCCTGCCTGGGGCCTGGGGCCCTGGAGTCACAGCTCATTTCCTGGACCTACTTCCCCTTTCCACACACCCTGGGAGGGGCTGGGACCCAGGACACCAGGTGTGGCGAGGCCTGGGAATGTGGCCTGGGAGACCGGAGTGGTGGAGAGGTCAGGGGCCGGAAGCCGTGTGGACATGTCTGGGGGTGGGGGCACTTGAGGACGGAGGAAGAGCAGAGGGCACTAGACATGTTCCCTTTTGCTCTGTGGTGGCCAGGAACACCCTGAGTGCCAGAGCGGCTATGTGGCCAGCTCACTGAGGGCACACCTTGAATGGCCCACACCTGGCTGGGCCTCTGTGGCCAATCAAAACACCTGAGTGTCAGGGGCAACCAGGGGCATGTGCCTGAGTGGGCAGGAGGGTGCTGGGCCCCGAGTCAGGGCAGAGTGGCAGGAAAGACCCTTTCACAGTCCCCAGCTTACAGGCGGGTGTTTGGCAGGGCTGGGCACAGCCTACACAGCCTAGGCTGCTGGAGTCTGAGCCTGGGCCGGCCGTGCCCATGGCTCCCCTCCTGGCACCGGCACGCTCACAGCCTCTGCCAGGATCCCAAGCACCCACCCCTTGGCTCGCAGTTCAACAGCTGGTGACAGCTTGATCCAATATTTGCTCCTGGAGAGGGCAAAGGGGTGTGGGCACCCTAACAGCCCAATGGCGGCTGGGTCGGGAGAGAGAGGGAGGGAGCAAGGGGGTCTCTCTCCTCAGGCCTCAGGGCCCCCACCTCGACCTCCACTTCCCCTTCCAGCAGCACCAGGGAGGGCCTGGAAGGGGACTTTGGCCCCTTGGGCCAGGGGTGCCCCGGAGAGGTGAACGAGCCCCCTGCCCTAAACAAGACCTTCCCGGGGGCTGCGGGATGAGAAGGGGACACAGCTCAGACCGTCAGCGGGAGCCGGGCAGGGAGCTGCCACCTCAGGACAGGGTCAGACCTGCCAAAACCTGGAAGAATCCAGAAACCTGGTGGTTCCCACACACCAGCGTTTCGTTCCTCCCCCGACACAGCCTGCAAGAAACCTTGAAACCAAGACAGGCTGGCAGGGCACAGCGGGAGCGACAGGTCAGCCCCAGGAGACAGCAGCCAGGAACAGGTGCCCTAGAAAGCGGGCAGGGGCTTCAGGGGCCTCTGGGGGGCAAGGACACTCCCGGCACCCTCCCGACACCTCCCGGCACTCTCCCGGCACCCTCCTGGCACCCTCCCAGCACCCTCCCGGCACCCTCCCGGCACCCTCCTGGAACCCTTCCAGTACCCTCCCGGCACCTCCCGGGACGCCGTGCTGGGAACTGAGCTCACTCCACCGCTCTGTTGGCCGAGGGGCGAGAGCTGGAGCAGTGCCAGCCCAGCTCATACCCTCCTCCCAGTGCAAGGGCCACGCCCAGCCCAGAGGGCTGGACCGAAGGCCTGACCCCTCTCGGGAACACGGGCCCTGGATGCACTGAGGGCATCGAGCGTGGCAGGATGAAGCAGCCGAGAGGCATGTGGCAGCTGGTGGTGTCCATGCGGGAGTCCCGCACCTGCCCCGCAGCCTGTCCTTGAGGCCTGTGTCCCTGCTTCTCCTGTGCTGTGGGGGCCCTTCCGCATCTCTGCCCACCTGCTGGTCTGGGGTCTTTTCCGTGCCCCTGTGCCCTTGCAGGAACAAGCCTGCTGGTTTCCCTGGCACCAGCCATGCCGCTGTGAACAGGAAGCCGAGAGCAGGCCCTGTGGCCCAAGGCCCTCTGTCCACCTCTGGGGAGCCTAGTCATCCTGGTGGGCCTTCTGGGGACCATTGAAGGTGGTCCCCCTGCCCCTAGTCATCCTGGTGGGCCTTCTGCGGACCCTTAAAGGTGGTCCCTCTGCCCCTAGTCATCCTTGTGGGCCTTCTGGGGACCATTGAAGGTGGTCCCCCCTGCCCCTAGTCATCCTGGTGGGCCTTCTGCGGGACCCTTAAAGGTGGTCTCCCCTGCCCCCTAGTCATCCTAGGTGGGCCTTCTGGGGACCCTTGAAGGTGGTCTCCCTGCCCCTAGTCATCCTGGTGGGCCTTCTGGGGGACCCTTGAAGGTGGTCTCCCTGCCCCTAGTCATCCTGGTGGGCCTTCTGGGGACCATTGAAGGTGGTCCCCTGCCCCTAGTCATCCTAGGTGGGCCTTCTGGGGACCCTTGAAGGTGGTCTCCCTGCCCCTAGTCATCCTGGTGGGCCTTCTGGGGACCATTGAAGGTGGTCTCCCTGCCCCTAGTCATCCTAGGTGGGCCTTCTGGGGACCCTTGAAGGTGGTCCCTCTGCCCCTAGTCATCCTTGTGGGCCTTCAGGGGACCCTTTGAAGGTGGTCCCCCTGCCCTTAGTCATTCCTGGTGGGCCTTCTGAGGACCATTGAAGGTGGTCTCCCTGCCCCTAGTCATCCTAGGTGGGCCTTCTGGGGACCATTGAAGGTGGTCTCCCTGCCCCTAGTCATCCTGGTGGGCCTTCTGGGGAATATTGAAGGTGGTCTCCCTGCCACCCCCAGCGCTGTCGGCATTCCTAAACTCACTGCCCCCTGATGAGTTCAACTGTCACCCTCCTGTCTGCTGGAGTGTGGGTGCAGTCAGGGCAGGGGGGCTGCCGGCCCCACCATGCAGGCTGTCCCAGCCCTCTGACCTCCACTGCCCTGAGCTCTTTCTAGATTTGAGTTCCAGGGGCTAGAAACCCAGAGGCTAGAGGTTGGTTCTTGTCTCTGAAGTTCCCGACATAAGCTCTCTGCGCAGTGGGGAGAGGGACGAGGACGGGAAAAGGACAGAGTGGGGCCCGAGAGATGGCAGACCGCAGGTGCACCTCACTCAGGCCCAGTCCCCGAACCCCCGCATGTCCCCAAGCAACAGGAGTGATCCTCGCCCACAGAGCCAAGAGCAGGACACAAACACTGCCGGGCCAAACACTGCCCAAACCACCCAGCCCAAAGAACGACTGGAAGTGAGACTCTTAAGTCCATCAAAGACTGAAATATCAGGGCCGGAGTGATAGCCCAGCGGGTAGGGTGTTTGCCTTACGCAGCCGGCCCATGCCGGTCCGGGTTCGATCCCCGGCATCCCATATGGTCCCCGAACATCGCCAGGAGTAATTCCTGAGTGCAGAGCCAGGAGAAACCCCTGAGCATTGCCGGGTGTGACCCAAAAAAGCCAAAAAAAAAAAAAAAAAAAAAAAAGACTGAAATAGCAGTTCTAGGGGGCTGAGCTGAGACAGGAAAGACGCCCCCTCACAGCCAGGACTCAAGCCTGGGCTCAAGGCTCAGCCTGGCTCCTTCTGGCTCCTCGTCCAGCCTTAGGGTAAGAGACACACTGGGTAGGCAGTGGGGAGAGAGGAGGGGAAGCACCCCGGTCCTCATGGCATGGTTTGTGGAGTCTCAGATTTGGGGGTGGCACAGCGGTCTCGGCTTCTCTCAGGACCCTTTCCAATGGCCGAGCTGACAAGTTGCTTCTCTCTCTGTGTCGTCTTCCGGGCAGGCGGACACGGTCTCTCATCGTTCCTCGTCACAACACCAGCTGCGCCGTCTTTACCCAGAGCTTCTACTGCCAAGCACCTTCCTTATATCACCTACGGACGAGACACTCCCCAGGGCCCGGAGAGTGTGGAGGGAGCAGTGAAGACGCACAGGTCACAGCCAGGCAGCAGGCAGGCCAGAATCTGAACCTGGGCAGCGACCTGGGCAGCGGGCACCGTCCCTTCCCCTCCCGCACCCTGGTTCGAGGCAAAGCTCAGGACTAGGCATGAAGTTGGGACTTAGCGGTCTCTGCTGACCGGCTCCTGCCCCTCTGACACCTCTCCCTGGCCATGTGCTGCCACCTCCCTGGCCACAGCAGCTTAGCCTGGGCTGCTGTTTGCCAGCTCCTTCCTTTGGACCACAGCCCCGCCCTCAGCTGTGTGTGTGTGTGTGTGTTTGTATGTGTGTGTGCGCGCGTGCACGCACACGTGTTTGTGACCTCTCCCCTCCCTCAGCTGTGTGTGTACAGCTTCTCCCCCTCCCTCAGGTGTGTGTGTGTGTGTGTGCGTGCATGCATATGCGTGTGGCCTCTTCCCTCCCTCAGGTGTGTGTGTGTGTGCGCACAGCCTCTCCCCCCCCTCCCTCAGGTGCGTGTGTGCGTGCACACAACTTCTGCCCCTCCCTCAGCTCTATGTGTGTGTGTGTGGCCTCTCCCCAGACAGGTGTTGTGGAGCTGATCCTTCCAGTCATTCCGAGAGATCATTCACTGTATCACTGTCTTCCCCTTCATCATCGATTGGCTCGAGCGGGCAACCAGTAACATCTCCATATGTCCTGTCTCATGCTAGTAGAGCCCAAGAGTACCTGCTTGCTCCAGGAACATAAAGAGCCTCAAACCATTCCATCAGGTCATGGGAATGAGGTCTATAATTGTTACTGGTATCTGGCATATCAAATACGACATGGGTAGCTTGCCAGGCTCTGCTGTGCTGGTAGTATACTCTTGTAGTCATCTCAAAATCCAGCATTTATTGATGAACCTCGAAGCAGCTTGTGAGCCGGGCTGTGATAGGTTGTTCTGCTGGGTGGGTTCTGACGAGAGGGGAAGTTCGAATGTGGAAAATGGAGGCCCTCATGGAGTGGGGGGGTCGTCTGGCTTGTTGCAAGCCTCTGCTGGGGGTGGCTGGCCATGTCTAGAACCTGCGATCCCTCCTGGGCACCTCGTGAGCAACTGGGCACAAGGGAGCCAGTAGCAGCTCCGCCCATGTCTGTGAGTCTCTCGAGAGATCATTAACAGGCAATATTGTGCCCAGCTAAGGTGTCCAATATGATTTGATATGTGCAAATATTGCAAAATGGCACATGGTTAACCACCATAAATGATATAGTATTAAACCATTTATAATTATAGTAATCTCTATAAAATGATGTAGTATTAACTACCATCAAATTAACACATCTATTAACCTAATATCACCTCACGTCATTTTTTCCCTTTGTGATGACTGGACTCACACCCCCTTTGTGCTGGCCAGGGACACATTCATGCAGTGCTGGTGCCCGCTGCATTCCTCGGCACAAGCCCAGACCCTCCTGGCTCAAGCCTGTACTTACCCCCTGGGTGCTCGCCCGCCTGCCCCGGCTGTGGGGTTGCAGGTTGCTAAAGCTTGCATGCGGGTGGCCCTAGGGCGCAAACTTGGGTGCGCACTTGGGCCGACGGCGTGAAGCGTGAGGGATGGCGCGGAGGCCGATGCCAGGCAGGGTCCCCAGGAACTTTCCAGAACAGGACGTTAGGGAGCTGAGAGGGGAAATGTCTCCTGAAACAGGACAAGGACACCGCCAGGACATCTGGAGAGCTGTGAGCAGCACAGGGGGTGGCATGCGGCTCAGGGCTGCGAGGCGAGAAGGAACAGGCTGGGGGCTGGGCTCGGTCTGGCCCCACTGCAGGGCCGGCTGCACCTTCTGGCCACAAGCCGGGACCCTCACACTTTGAAAGGCTGGAAATTTCAAAAGACTATTTATGACCTCTAGAAAGAAGTGAAGCTTGACTGTCGCTAAATGAAGTTGTCTGGACATAGCTGCGCTCAGTTCCTGGAGCAGCAATGGCAGCAGCTCCCGGCAAACCTCATTGAGACCCCAAGTCACGAAGCTGAGCGGCTGGGCCAAGAGTGCAGGGGTTAAGGCACTCGGTTTGCATCGCGCTGACCCTGGTTCTATTCCTGGTACCGCCAGGAGTGGCTCCCTGAGCAGTCAACGAACACCACTGGGTATGACTCTAAGCCCCTCTGCAAAAATAAAAGTGCAACGAAACTGAAGTGGCTGCGGGCTGAGGGACTGTGGGAGCCTGTGCAAGTCCACAGTGCCCACTGTAGACTCTGGGAGGTGACGGGGCTCCCAGCCCAGCCCTCCAAGACCGCACTGCCCAGCACAGGGACGAGGCTGCACCTCCCAGTTGTGCCCACTAGAGGGCGGGAAGGTCCCGCTGGAGGCCAGAAGTGCCCTTTGGGTGCGCCCAGAGAGATGCTGTTACCTCAATCCCCGGGTCCCAGCTGCTGGTGAGGGGGTCTAGGGCAGGCAGGCTTCTCACAGAGTCAGGGTGGGCAGCTTCTGATGCTTTCAACTGAAGGTCAGACCAAGGCCAATCACGGGGTCATTGTTGCTCCCTGTCCGCCCACTTGCTCCTGACTGCCTGTTCCCGCCTTGACCCGATGCGGGTGGGTCACCCCAGCCTGGGCTCCCAGCTCAGTGTGACAGGCTCGAGGACCCACGGCTGGTTGGCCATCTCTGATCCTCCACTGAGTGGAGGGCAGCTTACCAGCACCCCTGCCCTCCTGGGGAGACCCCAGACAGCCCCAGCCCAGACAGGCCTTAGGCTGTTTTGAGTGCTCCCATGCACGTGAGCTCAGCTCAGCCAGAGCAGGCTGTCCCAGGGGTTGGGAGCCACTGGCTTGTTTCAGGCACTTTGGAGGCAGCTGGTCCGCTCCTCGGGTCAGACTCACGCTGACGTGAGCCTGCGTGTGGACGCGATCAGGGGTGACTGCGGCTGGCGCTGGCGGGCAGTCGGGCTGTGCAGTGCCCCAGGCCCCAAGGCGGCGTGGCCTCAGGCAGGGGAGGCACCTTGCAAACAGCGAGGCGGGGTGGGCTTGTGTGTGTGAGCCCTGGGGGGCAGTCACAGCAGCCCTCGAGGGCATGAGGAGAAGAGCAGCTTTTGGAGGGGAAGGCCTGGGTGAGGGCCAGAGGCTGCTGGACAGGACGCGGAGGAAGCCTAGAAGGAGGATTCTGCAGCTGAAGCGCCAGAGATGCACCAGAGGGCAGGGCTGGCTGAGAGAGCGGCAGATGTGTGAGAGCGAAGAGCAGGCAGGAGGGTGAAGAGATGTGGGGAGCAGATGTGTGGGGGCAAACAGCTGTGTGGGGGAGACAGACGGGGGGCAGACAGATGTGTGGGGGCAAACAGATGTTGGGGCAGACAGATGTTTGGAGGAAGACAGATGTGGGGGGGCAGACAGATGTTGGAGCAGACAGATGTGTGGAGGGCAGACAGATGTGTGGAGGGCAGACAGATGTGGGGACAGACAGATGTTTGGGGGAAGACAGATGTGGGGGGAGACAGATGTGTGGAGGGCAGACAGATGTGGGGGGGCAGACAGATGTGGGGACAGACAGATGTGTGTGGAAGACTGTGGAGGGGAAGAGCGGACTCTGAAGGAGGTTCTGAGGAGAAGCAAGTGCAAGCGCTGACTGGGCGAGGGTGATGCCGGGTGAGAGACTGAGGGTCGGGGTGCCGACTAGGAGCACTCAGCAGGAAGGACCAGGAAGCCATGAGCAGAGCCAAGAGAACCTGTGGCAGGAGGAAGGCCGGGCAGGGCTGGACAAGGGCACCACATACGTCCCAGTGGCTCTTGGATGGGCCCAGGGCACGTTGGTCAGGACAGTCGGAGAATCAAGGACACAGATGGGGGAGCCCATCTGGGACCCCAGGAGAGCCCCGTTAGGTGGGGGAGCCCGGGTGGGGGTGGCCCTTCCTGAGGCCCCAAGCTGCTCCTCAAGGCCAGCCTGACTTCCTGGTGCTGAGGGAGGAGAGTTAACGGCAGTTGCTGTTTGGTCCCTGAGAGGAGAGAGAGAGGAGCGGGGCCAGGATTCCTAGTCGGGTCCATTCCCTTGAGGGGTGATGGGGCCTGTCTGTGTCCTGGGGGGCTAGTCCCTGGGTTGGGGATCCTTGCTCATGGTTTGGTCAGCTCCCTTTCAACCACTTTCCAGAAGATTCTAGAGGCAATTTCCCTGAGTTCCTGGCAAACCTCTATCATCTGGCTTTGACCTCTGACAAGAAAATGCTCCAACTCCCCTCAAAATCCCTCCCCTCAGCCAAGCACAGGGTTGGGGTCTTGCGTGGAACCCTTGTCCCTTGGGTCTGATGCACAAAACCTGTGCCGTGGGCCTTGAGGGCTTGTGAAGGTGCTGAAGGCGCTACCCAGGCTGGAGGCAGGAAGTTTGGGGGGCAGGGGAGGTGCCCGTCCTGGTGCCCCCAGAGCCCTGCATGCCGAGGGTAACCCCTGTGGCACCCATTCTGTCCCACTGGAGCCTGCAGCTGCCTGCCCTCCCCTCACCCAGCCAGAGACCGTCCTCAGAGGCACTCACAGATGGGCATGGGCGCCCAGGGCCCAGCGAAAGGCGTCTCAGTCCCGCCCTCCAAACCCTGAGGCCAGGTTGGCCCCCACCATGCCCTTTGTGCCCACACAACCCACTGCACAGCCTGGGGGACCTCTGGGGTGTGGGGGAGTGGCTTGTAGCTCCTTAGAGGGTACTGCCAAGGGGCCCTCCCCTAACAGTAGCGGGCCACACCACTGTGAGGTGGCCTCAGGGACAAGCAGTGGGGATGATGCAGCTGCCGGGAGCCCCAGGGAAAGGGGCAGCCCCCCAGCGCCCACTGCTGATGGCAGGAGGAGTGGGGAGGGGCCGTGACACCCCATAGGGGCCCTGGCATCTCAGTTAAGCTTTGGGGCTGCACAAAAAGGGGGTCTCTGGGGTGGTCATCTGGGAGGGGGGAAAGAGGGGCTATGGGCTCCTCGGGGGTGGCACTTCCTGGGCTGTCCAGGCCCCCAAAGCAGCTCCCACATGAACACTGCAGCCCTGTTCACCCCAGCCAGGACACCCCGGCTGGCCCCTCCTCCCCAGCCCACCAGCCAGGACACCCCAGCTGGCCCCTCCCTCCCCAGCCCACCAGCCAGGACACCCCGGCTGGCCCCTCCCTCCCAGCCCACCAGCCAGGACACCCCGGCTGGCCCCTCCCCTCCCAGCCCACCAGCCAGGACACCCCGGCTGGCCCCTCCTCCCAGCCCACCAGCCAGGACATCCCGGCTGGTCCCTCCCTCCCCAGCCCACCAGCCAGGTCACCCCGGCTCTGTGCTTCCTGCCAGCCCCAGCTTGGCTGGGTTCCCCTGAACCCCCATCCCCAAGTGCTTCCCTTTGTGCCCACCCACCCCAGAGCAGGTCCTGACAGGACCTAATGGCTCTCTCGGGCAGGCCCCTAAGGGCAGCCCCTGCCAGGCCTCCTGGCCTGCCCCTTGAAAACACCAGTTGGACCAACTTTCTTGCCCACGAAACCTCCAGGTCTCCCCCAACTACGGGATTATCTCAGGTTCCCAACGCCACCCATGGGCATCTGTGGTCTTTGGTACTGTTGGAGCATCACCGGCCCACCTACAGCTTTCTAGCTGCCTGGCCTGGGGTGAGCTTCTGAACTCCCGAATCTGTTTCTCTGGAATGAAACCCGAGCTGTGAGGGGCCACGCCAGGACTTGGGAAGATGGGCCTTCCCAAGTGATGGGCCTTTGATCAAGAAGGCTTAGGGCTGGCTCCTGTCTCTCCCCTAGCCTCCCTGAGCCTGCCCTCCACTCAGCCTGTTCTCACAGTTAACCCGCCTCCCACAGACCTGCGGGGCGAGCCCTGTCTCTGGGCCTTCATCAGCAACTACTCTCTTCCCCTTCCCCACCTTGCTGTGCGTATCTCCTGTGTCTCTGACTTACTTCCCGCTAGGAGAGTCCCCTCGAGGCCTGGCCAGGGACCCCGAACTCTGCTTGGTGTACAACGTGCCCTGCCTGTGAGATGTGTAAGTGGGTGGATGGGTGGGTGGATGGGCGCCTGGATGGGTGAATGGATGGAAGGATGGAAGCACGGTGGAGGGTGGATGGGTGGTGGGTGCACGGATGGGTGGGTGTATGGATGGACAGGGAAGGGTGCTCAGGGAGCGTGCAGGTCTCGGGTCTTTAGTGCGGTAGATGCTCCATAGAGAGTGTTTTGTGAAGTCAAGGCAGACCCAGGGGATACTGGTTAATATCTTTGCCCCCAGCACATGTCTGCTCCATACAATGGCCAACTAGGACACAGTAATGGGCCCGGCGGGGGAAGGGATTGGTGTCTGTGAGGACCAGAGGGAGGGAAAGAGGAAGGAGTGAGGCACTTGGCACTTCCCTAATTCCTGTCCCTAGTGTGACCCAACGGAATTCCCTGGCAAGACTCACTCCCAAGCTGCTCCCTCCCGGATCTCTGTAGATGTAGGTCACAAGCGGCATGCTGGGATGATCCCCACCCCACCCCTGCCTGTGTGTGCACAGGGGCCTCCCTCCCCGCCTGGCTCCAGGGCGGGTGCGTGACTTGGTTGGCCTCACAATCTCTGCTCCCCGGAACTCTAAGAATGACAGCCATGAAAGAGGGCCTGGTGTCGTGACTGACAGGTGACAGCACAGTGGTGGCAAAGGACAAGGGCGAGCTCCGGGGCCCGGGTCACCCTCTGTATGTGCTGGTGACAGGTGCCAAGGCGGTGTCTGGGACCCCCTGTGGTCACAGACCCCGGGCCCGCGGGCCCACCCCTTGCTGCCCTCTGGATTCAGCCTCTGCTGATGACCTGATACTGCGGGGGCTTGAAGGAGCCAGAGCCCAGCCTGACTCTGGGATGAGCCGTGACAGCCGTGAGCCCCTGGGCCGGAAGCAGCCTGGAATCTTCTGGAGCCATTCTCTGAGCTGGCCACTCTCTGCCTGCTTCTTCTCTTCCTGTCTTTGGTTTGTGGCCACACACAGCAGGGCTAAGGGTTTGCTCCTGATTCTGTGCTCAGGGACCACCACTAGGAGAGTTTGAGGACAATATGGGTGCTCCGGGCCCCAAGCGAGTCAGGTGTCCTGCCTGCTGTGAGTCTCTCCTTCCCCCGCTTCTGTTTCTGGGATGTCTGTGCGGTGGGTTCAGTGTGAGATACTGAGAGCCGGCCATGCTTTGGCTCTGACCTCTCAGGGTCACTGAGGGCAGGGACCTCGCTGTTCATCTCACTTCTCCTGGGGGCTGGTGCCAGCAGACAGGCCAGAGTCTGCTGATGGGGGCAGCGGCACAGGGCGGGTGGAGTCAGTGTGGGGAAGGAGTCCCAGGGAAGATGCCAGGATCATGAGAGGTGGCATCAGGGAACGCCTGGTCTGCGTGCCAGGCTTCTGTCCCTGCTTGTATCTCCCAAGAGTGTGTGGCCATCTGCTGGGGGCAGGCAGAGCCAGGAGGAAGTGCCAGGAGAGAGAATCCAGAGCCAGCCAGGAGGATTTGTGGTCAGCCACTGAGCTCTGGACCAGGGGACAGCTCCAGGGCAAGTCCACCTGGACCTGTGGAATGAAGGGGCTCTGCTCATCCGGGCAGCAAGGAAGGAGCGACAGGAGGGCTGTGTGTCAGACCGGAAGTCAGACCCAGGGGCTGGGCCTAGTTTACTGCTTCCCTAGCGCCAGTGAGGACTGACCCTCCCACTCAGTGCCGGCTTGCTGCCCCTACCTGACCAGGAGGATGCACGGCAGGTGGGCAGAGCGCAGGGAGCCCTGAGCCTCTCTCAGCAGTGGGCTGACGAGTCACCGACCTCAGAAGTTCCCTCTGGGCTCTGAGCTCTAAGTGACTAAGCACTGGCTGAGCTGCCGCGGCTGTGCACGAGGAAGGTTTCTCCTGCCCCCTCAGCGGCCCTGGTGGAGCCCATTTTCCTCCTCTCAGCCCTCAGTCCTGGACAGTCTGCAGAGGTAACCCAGGGGCGGAGCATGTAACAGGATGGGCGTCCTGGGCCCTAGGGAGACACAGAGTGAGTGGGCTGAGGGGGCAGGTGGCTCTCAGCTTGCAGGAGAGGGGTGCCCCAAGCCTCCCCTGACGTCAACGTGACTGTGGCTCTGATTCCTGACTACAGTTACACCACTTCTCTGCCGCCACACATGTGAGCCCAGTGTACACACAAGAAAACAAGCAGACCCACACACAGTCAGATGCAAGTGCAATCCGGCTGCTGCTTACTGCTCTGCTCTGCCCTGCCCTGCCCTGCCCTGCCCTGCCCTGCTCTGTTCTTCACTGCCCTGCCTTGCTCGCTCTCCCTTCTCTGCCCTGCCCTGCCCTGCCCCTTCTCTGCTCTGCCCTGCCCTGCCCTTCTCTGCTCTGCTCTGCCCTGCCCTACCCTGCCCTGCTCTGTCCTTCCCTGCCCTGCCCTGCCCTGCCCTGCTCTGTCCTGCCCTGCCCTGCCCTGCCCTGCTCTGTCCTGCCCTGCCCTGCTCTGTCCTGCCCTGCCCTGCTCTGCCCTGCCCCTGCTCTGTCCTGCCCCTGCCCTGCTCTCTGTCCTGCCCTGCCCTGCTCTGTCCTGCCCTGCCCTTCTCTGCCCTGCCCTGCCCCGCTCTCCCCACCCTGCCCTGCCCTGCCCTTCTCTGCCCTGCCCTGCCCTGACTTGCTCTGCCCTTCTCTGCCCTGCCCTGCCCTGCCCTGCTCTCCCCCCCTGCCCTGCCCTCACTTGCCCTTCCCTGCCCTTCCCTGCTCTGTTCTTCACTGCCCTGCCCTGTCCTGCTCAGCTCTCCCTTCTCTGCCTACCCTGCCCTTCCCTCCCTGCCCTGCCCTGCTCTTACCCTGCCCTGCCCTGCCCTGCTCTGCCCTGCCCTGCCCTGCCCTGCCCTGCCCTGCCCTGCCCTGCCCTGCTCTGCCCTGCCCTGCCCTGCTCTGGTCTGGTAGACAGTCCCAGACAGATGTCTGTAGACTGTTTCCATTGCAACGCTATGAGCTCGGGAGCAGCAGTGTAGCCCCTGCAGAATGTCTGACCACCATCAAGCCTGTGTCCACAGCTCCCTTCCTCTAGTGGGCCCTGCTATGGGCCTTTCTGTGTTAGGTAAACTTGTGCCAGGCACAACCAGTTAGTCACATCAGGGCTAGTGACTTAACATTTGTATTATCTTCTAGCCTCAGATAAGGGCTTAAAAGAAAATCAAAAACACTTAGTCCAGAGAACAGAACACAGGCCTTGTGTGGGTTCAACCCCTGGCAACTACAAAATAAACAAATGTAAAACGTTGATGAGATGCTGTTCATACCCATCCAGCTATACACTTGGTATGCAATTTGGTGACTTTCACTCACTCAGATTTTTCTAGTCATCATTGCAAACAATTTTAAAACATTTTAGCACCCAGGAAGAAACCACAGACCCACAGTCTTCCCCATTTCTTTCTCCCTCCACCACTGTTGTCATGAATCTATACTGGCTATAACTTTGCCTACTCTGGAACAAGAGCAATACTACAGCGGGTAGGGCGTTTGCCTTGCACGCAGCTTCCAGGCACTCAGCTTCCATCCCCAGCATCCCGTATGGTCCTCTGAGCACTGCCAGGAGTAATTCCTGAGTCCAGATCCAAGAGTAACCCCTGAACATTGCTGGGTGTGACCCAAAAAAGAAAAAAAAACCTACTCTGGAAATTTCATAAATTGGTATTATACAATATGTATTTTTGTGAGCAATTTCATTTTTTGTTTGGGATCCCTGGACACCCTCATACCTGCCTTTGCACCTGGAGCTGCTCCCGGAGGGACTTGGGGAAACTGCAGTGCTGGGAATTGAGCCAGGGCCTCCGTCACGCAAAAGCAAGTGCTCAGCCCACCAAGCCTCCCGCCCGGCTTGTGACAGCCTTTCTCTCTCCTGCGGTATTTTCCAGGTTGCATCAGAAAGACTCCACCATTCCTTTTTATGCCGCTGTGTGGCTATGCCATTTTGGGCATTTTGCTTATAGTTTATAAACTAGTAGATTTTTTTTGCTTTGGTTTTTTGGGGGTCACACTTGGTGACACTCAGGAATTACTCCTGGCTCTTCGCTCAGGAATTACTCCTGGTGGGATCAGGGGACCATGTGGGATGCTGAGGATCAAACCTGGGTTGGCCGCGTGCAAGGCAAACGCCCTACCCGCTGTGCTATGGCTCTGGCCCCAGCTAGCAGATATTTAGGGGAGTTCTACATTTGGGCTGTGAAGTGCTGCTGTAATCAGCTGTGTACGTGCTTTCGTGTGAAACGTATTTTCAGTCCTAGTTGTGGAATTGCAGCATCATATAGTAGCACCATGTGGCTACAACCCAACCCGAAGACTATGCACATTCCAACTGAGATAAGAGAAAAATGTAAGGTATTTCCTGTATTTAACTGGGATTGCCTCCTGTACTATTTATCTCTCTAGCCCCATAAGAACTATATTATTTGGGAAGTAGTCCCAGGATACACAGGGATTTGGGGAAGGGAGTGAGAGCAGGAAGAGTAGTCATGACCACTAGAGTAATGGACTGAGGGGCCTCTGCAGCTCTGTCTGGACAAGGCGTAAACTTGCATTCCAGGGTCCAGAAAGAGAGAGCACACAGACCTCCAGGCGTGATCCTAGGGATCTCAGGAGTGATTCCCTGAACACCACCATGAGTGATCCCTGAGCACTGCCGCATGCGCCCCAAAGTTGAGAGAAAATGCAAGAAAAAATCCTGTTGGGGCGTGTACGCATCAGCTCTTCACAGTCACGTGCGGGTGTGCGTCCACACCTGGAAATGTCTGACGACTATTCTGCTCGGTAGAGCTGCACATGGGAAAGCGGCACGTGCTGGCAGCTGCCTCTTGTGGAAGTTCCTGTCCTGCGGAGGGACAAATACGTGAAGTACAGCAGTGCTGACGTCAGCCAAGACCTTTGTGCAGACAGAGCAGGTGAGCAAAGCTCAGCACCTTGGCCAGAGGGAGAGACAGGGATAGACAGGAGTCAGGGCTCTGGGAACAGGAGTGCTGAGACCCGAGTGAAAGGACCTCGGGGCAAGTGACTTTGCCAGAGAGGGATCAGTGAGTGGCAGGGAGGACCAAAGAAGCAGCCAGGGGCAAAGTCGGGAATCCTGGGGTCTGTGTGTCACTGCACAGCTTCCCCTCAGGCTGACATAGAGACTCTCACCTCAGGCTCCCGAGGTGCTCAGGCTCCTCAGAACACTCGACATTCCCACTCCAAATCTGTCAGGCCCTAAAGGCACTAAGGGCAGTCATGGCAGGTATCAGGTGCTCTACTGAAAATGCTATGGACATCAGCCTTGGCCTCAGGACACAATTCCACCAGGAGGAGACCTTAGCCACAGAGTTATGCACTGCAGAGGCCATGTTAGATATAGTGCCTTGGGGCCGGAGCGATAGCACAGCGGGTAGGGCGTTTGCCTTGCACGTGGCCGACCCTGGTTTGATCCTCAGCATCCCATATGGTCCCCTAGCACCGCCAGGAGTAATTCCTGAGCAAAGAGTCAGGAAGTAACCCCTGAGTATTGCTGGGTGTGACCCAAAAAGCAGAAAAACAAAACAAAAAATGATATAGTGCCTTCCTGGCCAGAGCCATAGCACAGTAGGGAGGGCGTTTTGCTTTGCATGCGGCCAACCCTGGTTCAATCCCTAGCATCCCATATGATTTTCCAAGCAATGCCAGGAGTAATTCCTGAGTGCAGGAGGAACCCCTGAGCATCACTGGGTGTAACCCCAAAAAGCAAAAAAAAGAAAGCCCAAAATAGTGCCTTCCACTGAGCATATACACAGGAATGCGGTGTCGAGTGCTGCCTTGGCGAAACAGCACCCCTGGACCAGGCTGGCTTCTTAGAAACTGACTTGGGGAACACAGCCTAGCAGAGACCCCACTGCTGAGTCATGAATAAGGGAGGACCAGGACCACAGAGGGGAGGTTTGGGGTGTGCTTATTGACTGGGAGGAGCAGGAGACACCAGAGGATGTGGGGAGGAGGGATGCTGGGTCTGTGGAGCCACAGGGAATATTGATGAGTCTTCTGGGCAAAAAGTGACGGCACTGGGGAGAGCAAAGTAATGAAGACAGATGGTCCCAGCCACAGCTGCTGCTGGGTGCAGGGGGCAGAGGGTGTGGGCTCGATGCCACCCGCTTCCCCCTCCCTCAGTTCTCTCTTCAGGCCCTGCCCTCACTGGGGTCGGGGTCCCTCAGATACGCTCCCCTTTTCCTCCCACGCCCACTTCCTTCTTGGCCCACATCTCTGAAGCTTTCATTTCTCTTCCTTTGCTCCCTCCACCCCAGGGAGCACCCCCACCCCAGCAGAGTGCCTTCCCTTCTCTAGGGACTCCTGTCCCTGGCAACTCTGAGGGCAGTGGGCACTCCTCCGCCATGTCCTGTTTCTGGCACCCTGTGTGGCGCCCTGCGCTGTCACAGCAGCAGCTTCCTGCTTCGTGTCTTTTAACTGTGGTCTGACACGATGCTCGTGCACCGGTACCTCTTAAGTCTAGGATGTCCCATTAGGCCACAGTCCCTTCCTCTCTCCCTCCCTCAGGCACCCACAGCTCTGCTGTCTGGGTCTATGGGGTCCAAGCAGAGCCAGGGATTGAGCTCAGGGCCCCAATGACAAAGTATTGTTCCAGCCCTTGGTGTAGTTCCGGACCCTAGATACTGAGTTTTGAAGCCTGCTTTGGGCCTCTCCCCACTCCTGTCTCTGTGCCCGTGAGCAGCCACAGCACGTCTTTGTCTTGGTAACATCGGTACGGGCTGGAGAGGAAGTCCAGAGGGTAACATATATGCAGCTGACCCAGGTTCAAATCCCCGAGCACCCTCAGGAGTGGCGCCTGAGCAGGCCCTGAGGGGCTATGGATATGATGTCAAAACCAAAACAAAGAATGTACAAAATGGTAATTCTTTCTGCTCTTACAGCATAAGGGAAATGTGGCCTCGCCCCTTGGTTCAGTGGGAATTGCCTCTCACCTCTCTTCCCAGATTTCCCCCTGTTCATGATTAAATTGGGGAGAATCAATCGATAAAACGCTTCACATGCCCAAAACCAGGTGGGCTGATATGTACAACTGTCCTGTTATCTGGCCTCCACTCTTAGTTTCCTTGGAGGTGGTGGAAAAGTGCACTATGCCAGCTAGCTGTCCCAGGTCGCGCAGCCCGCGGGCAGGGGGCACGAACACCAAGGGAAGCAGGAAGAGGGAGAAGCCGGAGGCCCTTGTGATGCCTGGGTGCAGAGATCCTGCCGTCTAGCCTCTCGACATGCAACCCCTGGTCAGTGAGTTTGTGGGGTGGTGGTGCTGGTAGGGGCAGATGTCCTAACACAGGCACTGTTGGGAGCGCTGTGTGCACGCTCTTGCTGGCCGACAGCAGGAGCACCGTGGAGGGGTGGAGCTGTCCACAGGAAACGAGCATGCTGTTATTTGCTTGCCTGCTGCCCTGCCCTCAGCCCCCTCTCCAAGAAAATTAAGATAAAATAAAAGAACGACAAATGGGAGACAACCATACAAGAACAAAATGTGTTTGTTTTATATCCCCAGAGCAGAGTCCCCTGAAGGACGAGGGAGGGAAAGTCAGTTGTGCACAGAACCCTTGAGGTGTTTCTAGCAGGTCCCCTGGGAGCCCACACACCTGGCTGCCCGCCCTGCTTGGGCCTGGTGTCCCTCCCCAGCTGCCGTCCTCTGACCGACAGCATATGTCACATGTCCGAAGTCTTGTTGCTGCGGCGTCTTCTCGGCTCCGAAGTTTCCAATGGGTTCTCCCAAGGCCCAGAAGTCACAAATCTGAGTGGTGGCCCTCAACTTCCGGCAGGCTGGCTGGGGCTTGAAGCCACCCAATAAAGCGTTTGTAGGTCCAGGAAATGACACAGGGGTAGGTTCCATCCCCTGCACTACAAGTAGTCCTGGTACCACCAGGCGTGAATGATGCTGAGCCCAGCCAGCGTGGCCCAAAACTTGGTACAGGCTGCAGCAATCATGGGTGAGGTCCTGGGGCCCAATCCCCGTGGGCGGCCCAGCTGTGGCGCCCAGCTGCCTCTTGCTGCTCCACTTGGCCAAGCTGAGCAGGTCCTGGGAATCTGGGATCGCAGCTCCTGCAGCTGAAACATGTGCCTGCCCCCAGTTAAGCACTTCCAGGGTGTGCTTCTTTCATCTGTAAAGCATCAGCCCCTCGGCAGATAAGGAAACTGAGGCTGTTGGGTGTGGTCGGGTCACGCAGTTCTTTTGCCTTGCGAGGTTTCTCACTCTTTGGTAGACGATGGCCCTCTCTGCCTGGTCACTCTCCTGAAACACCTCCCCACCTCCCACCCCCACCCCCTTAGCTGGCTCCGGAGGCCCCTGGCTTTGGATCAATGCCTTTGTGCACCCTGGACCTGGTCAGAGAGAGCCACAGGTTGGCATTGCTTGGTCCTTGCCCCCCACGTTGCTGTCTGAGGGGAGCAGAAATTCATTTCTGCAGGCGTCTTCCTCCGTGCTGTGAGTCTCTCCGCCCCCACCCCCCCTACAGGCTGACTGACACCCTCTTCTCCAAAGGTAACTGTGCCCTGCAACCGCTCGCTTTGGGGGTACCTGTTTCTGCCCCTCTCGCCTCCAGCACCCCACACAGAGGAGAATTGTGCCCATGACTTGCGCTTCCCAACGCTCTCTGGCACTTGGCTCTGGGATCTTGAGAGGTTAACTTAGCTCCACACCTCAGTGTTCTCTAGAAATGGAGACGCACATACCTACCTGTTCTTTGGGGAAGCCCCTGGACACTGCCAGTGCTCAAGTAGCAGGTGAGAGACCCCGCAAGGGATGCAGAGCTGCTCAGGCCGTTCCTCAGCTGCTGGGGGCCTCTCGGTGATGCTTAGGGCCTCCAGGCTGTGCCTGACATGCCCCAGCATGGCCTCCTCATGCTTGGGATGGAATCCAGCGATGCACGCAGGTGAGCCGCTTCACCCCCGAACTCCCCCACCCTACGTGCTCTTTGATGATCAAACATTTTGTGAACTGTCCAGAAATGGCACCTCTATGCCTTCCTGCCTCTCATTCCTCCGTCTTGCACACCTGCTTGCCTGCTCTGGGTTTCCCACAGCTGCTTGCTTGGCCTAATGACCCAGGTAAAGCAGGGTTTCGTGAATAAAGGGGCTCTGAAAGGGCCTCATGTGTCCCTCAGGGGCAGGTGGTGCAGTGGCTCCACCTTCCTGTGAGGCCCTTTTCCTCCCTGGGTCGCTGTTGCTGGTCCCCGGCTCCCCTCCCTCTCTGCTGCTGGCTGGATTGAGGGGTATCGCTGTCACTGTTCACTGTCTTCCCGTTCATCTTCGATTTGCTCGAGCGGGCACCAGTAACATCTCCATATGTCCGGTCTCATGCAAGTAGAGCCCAAGGGCACCTGCTTGCTCCAGGAACATAAAGAGCCTCAAACCATTCCATCAGGCATGGGAATGAGGTCTATAATTGTTACTGGTATTTGGCATATCAAATACGACACTGGTAGCTTGCCAGGCTCTGCCGTGCGAGTAGCATACTCTTGTAGTCATCTCTAAATCCAGCATTTATTGATGAACCGCGCGGCTGCTTCCAGCCGCACGAGCCAGGCTGTGACAGGGAGTAGTTTCCAGCTCCTTCTCCCCAGGGCAAGTTTCAGGCTCCAGCCTCCAGCTTGAGGATTTACAGCTCTCCGCAGTCTGTGCTCGGAGCTGTGAGGACATGGAGAAGGGCTTCCAGGTCATGTGACCCCACTCGGCTGCCACCTCTTGGGGCCCACTTATGTGAAAAAAAAATCAGCCAATATGCTGACCACATTTTCAGGCTCTTAATTGTCCCCGTGAGACATGCAGGGAGCTCTTGGGAGGGAAAAGGCAGAGGAAGAGGCAGCAACTCAGACAAGGCCACGCTCCTACCTGGGCAGGGTGCTGCGAGAGGTGGGTGGGGGCTGGCAGGGTGCTGTGCGAGAGGCAGGTTGGGGGGCTGCATCCCTAATTGCTTCAAAGATCTCTTATTCCTTCCAAACTGAGGATGATGCTTATGCACCCGGCTTCAGGCAGTGTTTCAGCCTCTCTCTCACAAACTCCCTCATTAGCTAACTCTCCTGCACAAGCAGTCAGTCCCAGCCAGTGGGAAAGGAATGGCAACCTCCCCAGAATGTTCCAGAATGTTCTGTCACATGGGGGCCAGAGCAATAGCACAATGGGGAGGGCATTTGCCTTGCATGCGGTCAACCCTGGTTCAATCCCTGGTATCCCATATGGTTCCCTGAGCACTGCCAGGAGTAATTCCTGAGTGCAGAGTCAAAAGTAACCCCTGAACACTCTATGACCGAAACCCAGACATGAACATCTTTTGTAATTGTATATCTCAGGGTCATATAATAAAATATTAAAAAAAAAAAAAGTAGCTCCTGAGCATTGCCGGATGTGTCCCAAAAAGGAAAAAAAAAAACAACCCTATGAGGATGAACTGAGCATGGCTAGCTGTCTTTCCGAAGTGATGCAAAAATACAACAATCATTGCTTAAAATGCCAGCACACAGGACGGTATGGACAAATAGGGGGTCAAGAACAGAATGTGAGTCTGAAGGACAATCCTTAAACGGCACTGATTTGGGCTAAGGCATCTGTACGTTTGCTCCTTTGTGGCTCTGATCCGTGCTAAGGCGTCTACGTGATCCCTGCTCGCTCCATTACAGCAGGACAAGAGACTCTGGGCTTGGAGCTCAAGATGAAGCTTCCTCTTGGGCTTAGCCACATGACAGGGCACAGCTTGGTTACATGCATCGTTAGACCTGAGTGTCAGTAACCTGCCTTTGAAGCAGCTCCCAGAGAGTGTGGGCAGGGTAGGGCGGGACGGAGTCCTTTAAGAACAGCCATGTGGGGACCAGGGCTCTGTGGCTCTCATCCTCTGGCCACCCGGAGGGTGGCCTCTGTGACAAACCATTTCACATGTGAAGAATCTGAGACACAGAGAGCACCACTTGTCCAAGGCCACTCACAGACACGTTGGCAGCCACATTAGAGCCAGCCTCTTCCCAGAGGGGAGGCAAAGGAGAGAGGACAGGGTTGGAGTCGCACTCAGCTACCTCGGGAAAGAGAAGGCCGAGAGCAGGGGCGGGTCTAAGGAGTCGTAGTGACAGACCATAGCGCGTCTTCTGCGAGATGGTGCCAGAAGCTGCTTATCTCTGCGGCAGGCTCCTGGGGGTGGGACACACACTGACCAGCTCACAGAGCAAATGGTATCTTCAGACCTTGCCCCACTGACACACATTTGCCTGATGCATATCAGGGCTCCAATGTGCACAGGTGGGGGCCTTGGAAAGATGCCCAGGTTCTGGGGATCCAGGCCGGTTAGACCTGCCTAAGAGCACGGGTCTCCTAGTAGGCCAGAGGGAGAAAGCACAGACGCTAACCAACCGCCTCAGCTTGTCAGAGAGACACGGATGAAAATAAGACCAAGGGACAGAGCTGGCTGCCACCACGTGTCTGTGTGTGTGCTGGGGAACATGGGGGACGGCAATCTTCATGAGGAGAAAGATGAGATTTGGGTGGAATAAGAGAAAACTTCCTCATGCTGAGATGGGGAAGGGTGTTTCAGAGCAAAGGAACATCAAGTGCAGGGCCCTGAGGCAGAAGCCAGCCTGGAATGTCCCAGGAAAGCAGAAGGAAGAAGTGGAGTAGAGAGGAGGCGAGGAGTGAGAACTGGTGGGAAGTGAGAGGCGAGGGGTCAGATAATGCACCACCTCATAAGCTAAGTTAAGGAGCTTGGGCTTCATTCTAATTCCAGTAGGAAGAATTTGAAAGACTTAAGCAGTGGGAGGGTGTGATCTGGTTTCTGTTCTGAGGCAATCCTTCAGGCGTGCAGGCTATGGTAGGAAGTGGGCATGGAGGCAGATGCCAGGCAGGAGGCTGGCACTGCAGCCCTGGAGAGAGTGGCTGGGTAGGCCGGAGCAGAGGCACTGGGTGAAGGGCTTGGATTTGGTCATGTGTCTTGGTGAGGATGAAGGAAAGGGAGTTCTCCAGGTTTGGCGACTGTTAGTAGCCGAAGTGGGAAACTTGGAGGAGGAACAGTTTGGGGGCAAGAATTAGAGAGATCAACAATTCCATATGGTAGATTCAAAAGTGGAATCTACCACAAGCATCTAGGAGTCTGAGGTTGGGTGAGACAGAGATGGGAACAGTATGCTAACAATTGTAAGTGATAATACCAGCCTAGAACTGAGTATTGAATACAGGCAAAAAGATACATATGATAACCTCTAAATGTATGTATCACAATACACAGTGTGTAAGTGAAGGAAGAGAGAGAGAGAGAGAGAGAGAGAGAAAGAGATAAAGGACTCGCCATAGAGGCAGGCTAGGGGAGAGGGGAGGGAACCGGGGACTTTGGTGGTGGGAAATGGGCACTGGTGGAGGGATGGCTGCTGAAACACTGTATGACCGAAACCCAGACATGAACATCTTTGTAATTGTATATCTCACGGTGGTATAATAAAATATTTTTTAAAAAAGAATTCCAGGGCCGGAGCAATAGCCCAGCGGGTAGGGCGTTTGCCTTGTACGCGGCTGGCCTGTGCCGGCCTGGGTTCGATCCCCGGCATCCCATATGGTCCCCTGAGCACCGCCAGGAGTAATTCCTGAGTGCAGAGCCAGGAGTAACCCCTGAGCATCGCTGGGTGTGACCCAAAAAGCAAAAAAAAAAAAAAAAGAGAATTCCATGTGGGGGTGGAGGGATAGTACAGTGAGGAGGGTGTTTGCCTTGCACGCAGTCAACCTAGGGAGATCCCGGCATCCCATATGGTCCCCCAAGCACCACCAAGAGTAATTTCTGAGTGCAGAGCCAGGAATAACCCCTGAGCATCACTGGGCGTGACCCAAAGAGAAAAAAAAATTCTACTTTGACGTGTAGAATGTCTGAAATTTGTTAGGGTGGACTTGAATATCCCAAAAGATATGTTGAATTCTAATCCCTAAGCCCTGTGAATGTGACCTTATTTAAAAATGAAGTTCTTGCAGGGTTACCGAGTCAGAAGAAAGTCATTGAAATGACCCCAACTAACTATAACCACTGCTCCTCTGGGGAGAAACCACAAGCTGTTCCTATGAGGTGACCAGCAGAGGGACGGTGGCTGTGGGAGCCAAGCAGACTACAGTGAAGCGCTGCCGCAAGCCAAGAACACCTGGGCCCCAGGGCTGGGGTGAGGCAGCCCTGCTCTTCGATGCCTTGATTTTAGACATGGGCAGTCGGACACGAGAGTGTTAGATGTTCATGTTAGATGTTCAGTGTCTGTCACTTCAAGCCCCCAGTTTGTGCTGATAAACAGGACCCTGACACAGAACCCTGGTGCCAGATCAAGTGGTCAGCGGAAAGGAGAATTTTGCTTGTTTTTTAATCTTGCGGTTTTAAGAAAATGATTCTTCTAGTTAGATCTGGCTACAATGTTTCAGCATTTATGGTTTTGATGTGGACAGTGGCCACACCTCACCACTATTAAAGTACCCAAGTCCGGGCCAGAGGGGATATTCCAGCGGGTAGGGCATTTGCCTTGCACGCAGCCGGCCCGTGCCGGATCAGGTTCGATCCCTGGCATCCCATATGGTCCCCTGAGCACCGCCAGGAGTAATTCCTGAGTGCAGAGCCAGGAGAAACTCCTGAGAATTGCCGGGTGTGACCCAAAAAAGCAATAAACAAACAAACGAAGAATGAATGAATGAATGAATGAATGAATAAATTGCCCAAGTCCTTCCAACCCACCCATTGCCCCCCCATCATGTTCCTTCTGGTCCACCTGAGAGGTGAGCCCCTGCAGAGAGAGGGAACAAGCAGGGTTGGAGAGAGAGGAGGGTGGAGGCCAGGGAGGGAATTCTAGGGAAACGAGTTTTTAAGGAGAGAACAATCCATCAATCAAACACCAATAACGGGTCAAGTGAAACTAGGGTTGGGCTTTAGATTTTTTTCTAACTTTATTTAAACACGGTGGTCTACACAGTTGTTTGTAATACAGCTGCTTGGGACATCCGATGTTGCAGCACCGATCCCATCACCAGCGTGACCTGTTGCCCCACCCCAAGCCTGCCCCCTTGGCAGGCACAAAATAATTCACTTTATATTGCTTGTTACAACACAATGGTAAGTAGAATTATCAAAAAACATAGTTCATTAAAAGAAGATTTGTGAAAAAAAATTTTCTGCTATTTTTTTTGCCTTTTTTGGGTCACCCGCAAGCTCAGGGTTACTCCTGGTCTGCACTCAGGAATTACTCCTGGCGGTGCTCAGGGGACCAATGGGATGTCGGAGACGACCCAGGCCGGCGAGGCCGGCGCGTGCAAGGCAAACGCCCTACCCGCTGGGCTATCGCTCCGGCCCCTGGTGAAAAATTTTTTATCTCACTGTTAGGGCACAGCAGAGTCCCCAAAAGATATTGAGGTTCAGCGAGATCCCCTGCCATATCAGGGCTGACAACCATTCTCCTAGACCGATAGACAAAGGAACAAGACCACAGGCTCTTGAAAGTCTGAAGCTCTGGTTATTTTTTCTTTTTTGGGTCACACCCGGCGATGCTCAGGGGTTACTCCCTGGCTCTGCACTCAGGAATTACTTCTGGCAGTGCTCAGGGGACCATATGGGATGCTGGGGATTGAACCGGGCCGGCACAGGCTGGCCACATGCAAGGCAAATGCCCTACCCGCTGAACTATCGCTCTGGCCCCGTGAAGCTCTGTTTTTTTTTTTTTTTGGGTCACCATGTGGGATGCTGGGGATCAAACCCGGGTTGGCTGCATGCTCCCCGATGTGCTATCACTCAGGCCCCTGAAGTTCTTTTTTTTAATCTCTCATATATTTAATGAGAGTTTTTTTTTAGTTTCATCTCTTTTTTATTAAATGTTTTATTATACCACCGTGAGATATACAATTACAACGTTGTTCATGTTTGGAGGTTTCGGTCACACAGTGTTCCAGCACCTGCCCTCCACCAGTGCCCATTTCCCACCACCAATGTCCCCAATTCCCTCCCCCCTCCCATAGCCTGCCTAAATGGTAGGTTCTTTATTTCTTTTCTCTCTCCCTCTCTCTCTTTTCCTTCTCTTACACATTGTGGGGTGCACTACATACACTTAGAGGCCATCATGTGCATTTTTTTGGCCTGTTTTTTTTTTTTTTTGCTTTTGTCCCAGCAGGGCAGGACCCGGAGTGCTCAGGGGTACTCCTGGCTCTGCACTCAGGAATTACTCCTGGCGGTGCTCGGGAACATATGGGATGCCGGATTCGAACCCTGGCCAGCACAGGCCGGCGCGCAAGGCAAATTCCCTACCCGCTGGGCTATCGCTTTGGCCTGTATTTAATGCTCAGTTCTAGGTTAATATTAGCCCTTTCGACATTTATTCACACATGTTCCCTTAATGAGAGATTTTAATCTCTCATATATTCCTGCCTTTGTCCTGGAGAAAGGCAGAATCCTGGAGTCTTAAGTGTCTTAACAGCCTTAACTGTCTTCTTAAACTATCTTAACAGCCTAAACTGAAAACAGCATTTCATTTATAATACAAAACCCAGGGGGTAATTCAGCATCTCGCAATGGTGTTATTAAAGTCATTGAGGATTTGCTGTGCTGTTTGTTGCTAGCTGAACCTTCTGGGTTACTGTTTTTGCTCATGAGCTTAGTGGGCATCTGTGCTACTTTCCTGTCTACTGTGCTGCAACTCCTACTGGGCTTTGAATATTGTGGAGACTGGGGTGCTGTGCAGCCACATATGTGGCCACACGCTCCAGGAGCCCCAGGATCTGTGGAACAGGATGATTCTCAGGCCTCCCACATCCTGAGGCGGGCCGGAGTTTTCAGCCTGAACACTAGCATGCCTGTACTTCCACTGGCTTGGCGTCTCTCCTGAGATTAGTAGTGAAGTTGTCAAGCAGGGCCATTACATGGCAGCGACTGTGGGATTTGGGTGTGACTGCAGGGTGTTTAGGCAGAACAGGAGTTGGGGGGAAAGGGAAAGCTGCTTGTCCTCATTCTGAGAAGATCCCAAGTTTTCAGCCTGAAGACCAGTGTACCTGGGAGTTTCGTTGGCTTGTTCTCTTTTAAGATTAGTTGTGATGTTGTGAAGCTGGGTCCTTTATATGGCAGAGACTGTGAGTGTGGCTGCAGCTTGTGTGTCCCCAGCAGGACAGGGACTCAGCCTATCTCTCCCCTGAGGAGGCCCCAGAGGTTTCAGCCCAAAGACCATTGTACCTGTAACTTCCATCAGCTTGGTGTCTCCTCTAACCTTCAGGCTTCAGAATTTCATTAAGGAGCAGATTAAGAAAAAAAGGGGGATCAGAGAGATAGTACATTGGGCAGGGTGTTTGCCTACTCAAGTTTAGTCCCTGGTTCTCTGAACTTGCTAGGAGTCATCCCTGAATGCAGAACCAGAAGCAAGCCCTAAGTACCCTAGGTGTGGTTATTTGTTTTTTAGGTGTGGTTATTTTGGACAAAAACGCAGAAACAAACAAAAAATTAAGTATAATAAGAGGGAGGGGCTGGAGAGAAAGTACAGAGGTTAAGATGACTGACCCCCTTGCAAGGCGGCATGTGGCCTCGGCACTGCTGGAAAGGACCCCCTGAATTGAGTCCCCCTTGGGGAGTCTGCCACCTCCCCCAAATAAAGATGGCAGTAGCTGCTGACCTTGATGAGAGACATCAGCAGGCCATGGAGATAGAAACCACACTGGGGAGGGCTGAGAACTCTTGTAAGAAACTAATTAGATAGACAGAAGGAGAGAGACAGATATAGAATGACTGCATTTATTTGCATGACATAAATATATATATGTACATATTATGATACCAATATCCAAGGTCAGGCGAAACATGGATCAGGAGGTTTGTCAAAGGTGGAAATTATCACAAACGAGTGGGAGTCAGAGGCTAGTAAGACAGAGAAGGGAACAGTGAGCTAATAATTGTCGAAAGTGCTAATACCAACCTAGAACTGAGCATTAAATACAGGCAAAAAGGTACACATGACAACCTCTTAATGTATGTATTGTAATTCACAATGTGGAAGGGAAGGAAAAGAGACAGAGAGAAAGAGAGAGAAAGAGAGGGAATAAAGAACCTGCCATAGAGGCAGGCTAGGGGAGGGGGAGGGAATCGGGGACGTTGGTGGTGGGAAATGGGCACTGGTGGAGGGATGGGCGCTGGAACACTGTATGACCAAAACCCAAATATGAACATCTTATGAACTTCTTTGTAATTGTAGATCTCTCGGTGGTATAATAAAATATTTAATAAATAAATAAATAAATAATATATAAATAAATTTAAAAAAAAGAAAAGAAACTAATTAAAGTTCTTGAGCTAAGAAGTATAAGGGCTTTTGGTTGAGAGACAGTACAGGGTTAAGGTGCTCGGCATGAGGCCAAACCTAGTTCGGTTCCTGGTATTGCTTATGGTCCCCAAACACCTTCAGGAGTGATCCCTGAGCAGAGACAGAAATACGCTCTGAGCATCACTGCTGTGGCCCAGCGCCAGCCCCTACCCAAAGAGAAGAGTATGAGAACTCTCCTGGAGAAAAGGTTGGTGACACAAATCCTTGTTTCTCCAAGGTATCTTGTTTGAGGAATATAGCATTAGACAGTCATTAAATTATTCAATATTCATTAAAACTACATCTCTCTGGGCTTGGCAGCTGCAGGAGGCACACACGGGCCTAGAGCACGGTCTCAGAAAGCTGCGGTGAGCAGAATGCCTAAGTGCCTTCGGCTGCTTAACATGGGGAGTCTGTCCTTGGTTCCTTTGAAGGTCAGTCCCATGTTCAAGGGTACGGGCCTGTGGTGTGTCTGCCTTAATAAGGACTGGGGGCCACCTGTTCCTCCCGCTCCAGGCTGAACATGAGGTCCCCAGGAGTGGGGAATGAGCTCTGGTTCTGGCCCATCCCAATAAAGCCTCAGAAGCGAGAAAGAATTTCCAGACACCACAATCGCAGCCATTTTCGTGACTGGAATCTGCTGCTCGGCTGAGACCCTCCCACCGAATGAATCCAATTTAAATCCAAGTATGAGGGTCTCTGGGGTTGAACTTTCCAGGCTTTCTGGGAGCTGGGGATAGGGGCCTTTCCCCTGCCTTCCCTCCCCTCCCCGAAGGCTCAGAGATCACGCCCACAAATTGCTTCCAGCGCCAATGCAGTCCCACCCTCCAGCCATGATCCATAGACACAAATAGATGGCAGAAGAGCCACTGGTTCTTCCTGTGACATCTCAAAACCTGGTGTACTGATTATGCCATGTATCACATCACATTTAACTGATTGAAGCATAGGGCACATAATCACAAGTGTGTGGTCAATGTCTATTCTGTAAGAACTTATCAGTAATCCCTTATGCAGTGGGCTCAAGGGCCCAATGGCTCCATTGTGAGATTTAATTTTCTTCATTGGTTTTCTTCTTCTTTTTTTTTTTGCTTTTTTGGGTCACACCCGGCAATGCTCAGGGGCTACTCCTGGCTCTGCACTCAGGAATTACTCCTGGCGGTGCTTGGGGGGACCATATGGGATGCCGGGATTGAACCCAGGCCGGCACAGGCTGGCTGCGTGCAAGGCAAATGCCCTACCCGCTGGGCTATCGCTCCGGCCCTGGTTTTCTTCTAAGAGTATGTTTCTCCATTGTATCTAGCAAATTAGCTCTAATAAGCAATATAAAATGGATTATTCAGTGTATGCTTAGATAGGCTCAAACCGTGGTAGTGAAAATTTGAAATAAGTGTTCATAGTTGCAGTTGTGGTTTGGGGTCGAGTCATAGAAACCCACTACATTTTATACATCCAGTAAGTGGATGCAAGAACATGGACAGTCTAAATTGCATGTAACAACCCAGAAAAAGGTCACAACTTTGTCAGCACCGTTCCCATGTGTATGTTGTAACGGTCAATATAACTGGTGCCTGCTAGGGGAGCAGGCATGGGGATGAGGTGGGGCGGGTGGGAGATAAGGGAATCTGGGCGGTGGGCGCACACTGGTGGTGGGATCGGTATTGAATGCTAGATACTTGTAACAACTGTATTGTGAGAAACTTTGTGCTTTGTGAATCACAGTGTTTGAACAGAGTTTTAAAAAAATGAGAACAGGAGACGGACAGGTGGGGAGCAAGGAGGGGATCGGACAGGGCTGGCGCTGCTCACCCCCCAGCTCTCATCCTCAGTCCTCTCCCCGGGTTAGACGCCCACCCCCTCATTCCAGACCTTGCTCTAAAACCCCCTCAGTGAAAGGAGCAGCCTCAGACTGAAGGCACAGTACAGCGGGTACTGCTTGGCCTTGCCAGTAGCTCACCGGGGTTTGATCTCCAGCATCCCGTATGGTCCTGAGTCCTCCAGGAGAGACCCCTGAGTTCCTCTAAGGTGTGGCCCAAGAAACAAAAAAAGAAAAAGGAGCAGCCAAGGCCTCCCTTTGCCAGAGAGATGCTGTTCCTGCCGGCCTTCATCGTCCCCCTTGCTCTCCTCACGCGTCCTTCCAGAATACATGATTCCCATTTCTCTTGGCTCCTACTTTTCCAGCCTCTCTGAGCCTCTTTGCCCACCTTTGTCTCTCGAGGCCACTGGAGTTCTATCTGTCCCTCCCCAGGATCTCCACAAACGCTCCCTTTCTGTCTCACCCTCCCCCAGACCTCACAACGTCAGCCCCACAGGTCTCTGAGAGCCGCCTCTAAAGTTCCCAGTGATGCTGTGGCCCAGTGTCTGAGGTGACCTGGCCTGGTCTCCGGGTGGCTGAGAGTGTCCCTTTGTGTTGTCTGATGAATGGCTGCCCTGTCCTGCCCTGTCCTGAGAGCCTGGGGAGTAACAGGAGAACACCCACTCCCCTCCTTAGGCTGTGCACCTGCTGCTCTCAGCTTTCCTCGGGGGCCTGCGGCGGGCACGAGGGTGGCAGCTCACTCAGTAAGGCCGAAGGACGCCAGCGTGGAGGAAGCAGGCCTCTTCCCAGGTGGAACTGGGGGTGCTCGCACACCGCGGCTCCCCACCTGCTCCTCTACCCTGCCTACCTCCTTCTCTTCCTTGAATTTGGGTCTCTCAATACATCACGGATCCAGTTTCCATCTGTGACCGAGGGCAGGGGCAGCAGATTTCTGCACCGGAGTGTCTTGCTTACATGGAAACATGCCGTTTAGCCCGAGACACAACCAAAACTGGAAGTCCCTGTGCCTCACACCACAGAACTCAATTCTGCTCAAGAAATACCTGCAAAACGCCTATTTCGTCTTTACTGTTAGACTGTTCCCCGTGATGTTCCATCGCCGTATGCCACGCCTCCATCCGGGCAGGATATACTCGCGAGCACCTCACAGCTAACAGAAACCAAGGAAAGTGACTTTCTGTGCTGCTTCCGACAGCCCATCCAAGGCATGCCATTGCCAGAAGCAGGTGCTGCTACTAACCCTAGTGTGCTTCCTCACGGCTATTCCTCACATAGGTGCTCAGCCCGCCCCTTCACGGCAGCCTCTCTGGAGGGTGCGCGAGTCTCATTTGGAACCTGAGGAAGCGTGGCTCAGAAAGGCTGAGTGAAGTGAGCCGTGTGGTGGTGACAGCAGAAATACCAGTCGAAGGAGATGCCGCCAAAGTTCTTTCTGCTCTAGCAAGTTTCCTGCCTGCTCCAGAACCATCCCCTGGGCCTCCCCCACAGCCACCCTTTCCACTGAACACACAGTGCAGGGCCCTGTCCTAGGTGCTGAAGACTCTCGGAGACCAGCCATCACTTGCCCCTTACTGTCCTGCAAGGGCCTCACCCTGGGGACTCCGGCAAACTCCTGAGGTCGCAGAGAGGTCAAACTCGGAAAGGTTCCAAAAGGAGCCACAAAAACTCTCACAGAATCTGTCTGTGGTATACTGAGCAGGCCTCATCTGTGGCTCACAGCGCCTGTGAGAGTTCAGGAGCACGGCACACGGATGTGTCTGTCAAGGGAAAAGTGCCCACGTGTGGAGAGCATGAGGGCCTGTTAGGAGAGTCCGGGGGCTGAGATGAGGTAAATGGGTGGGCCAGGGGCTGGGATATCTTCATGTTCTGTTTCAGGGCTACCTCTCTTTACAGCACAGACTTGGTCCAGGTGCCACCATGGCTTGAAGTGAAATTGGAGTACAGTGGGAGCCAGCTAGGAGGAGAGTCAGGACACACAGTGCATCTCTGCTAAACCGTGAGGCTGCAAGGCTGGAGAGGCTGCCCAGGGCTGCACCTGGAAAGGCTGCTCGAGGCGCTCCTCCACTTCCTCCTGAGCATCAAACTCCTCTTCTAAAGCCACGCAGCAGCAGCTCAAAGCCTTTCCACAAGGTCCCTTTGCCTAGAACTTTCCCTTCCCTCTCCCCACCACAACCTTTGCCTTTTCCTCCTGGAGTTCTCTGGGGTCTCTGACATCTCCCCAGTAGATTAGAGCCCTCTCCACACGGCACCCACTGTTCTAGTCTGCCCCCGCCAGAGAACTCAGCCCCGTGCCCACCGGTTCCCTACTGTTCCCAGCGCCTGTCGCGACACACACAGCTAAAACCTTGGTGGAATGGCCGCCTCTGGGATCAGAACTGGCGGGGACCCGGACCGCTGCCCCTCGCGAGGTCACCTGAATTGATTTCCCACAAGACTGTCTCCTCTAACATGCCCCCTTCTGTCGTCCAGGTATTCGGCCCTCTCACAGCACAGTTTGCTGTTTGCTTTCTGCCTGTTGAATGAAGGAAGGAATTCTTGCAGGAGCCTGCTTCGAACCCGGCTCTTTCCAGTGGGCCCCCGAAGACTATGGGAGAGAGGGACCAACTGGGGCAGAAGGGGGTCGTGAGAGGGGGACAGCAGGGGGCGCCGCTGCCGCTTGGGGGCGGAGACTGGTTCAGGAGGGCCCGGGTCACAGGACGGACGGGCCCCGCGTCCCTGTCCCCCCCCCCCACGTCCCCCACACACAGCCGCAGCCGCCCGCCCCCTGCTCCAGGAGAGGGGTGACCCACAGACCTCCAGCCTCCGGGCATCTTTTCCGCAGAGACCCCGGTCACAACGGGGAGGGCCAGGGGGTCAGGCCCGGCAGGCGTCCGGGGCTGGTGTCCGCGGGTGTCTGGAGGCGCGCGGGCTGTGCGGTGAATGCAAAGCGCCGGCAGCCCAATGAGGAGGAGCAGCTGCGGCATCCTCGAATCCCGCCCGGGGGGCTGGGGGGCCTCGTCGTCCTCCGGGCGCCGCCCCTCGCGGCCTGCGGGCTGCCGGCGCTCACACACCCGCCACCCGGCAATTAGCTACACACCTTGGCCGGCGGCCTCCGGCGGCGCCGCAGCTTTTGTCTCCCTCCCGGCGCGCCCGGGCTCGAAGTCGCCGCGCTGCGGGGGCGACGGGGGCGACTGGGAGGGGGCCTCGGCCGCGGGCGTCGGGGGGTGGGGGCGCCCAGGGCGGCCCCGGGGCCGCGGGCTGCCGAAAGGAGGCGAGGAGACGGGAAAGTGAGGCAGCGCTGGCCCCGCTTCCTTTGTTAGGCGCCGAGTGTGCGCGCGTGTGTGCAGATGTGGGTGCGCGCGCGAGTGCTGGGGCCGGCCTGGGTGTGGGCTGGGCCCGGGGCGTCGGGACCCGCCGGGACGGGGCTGGGAGCCGTCCCGCCCAGCCGGCCCGAGTTTGTTAGCGGAGACCCTGCGGGGGCGCGGGCCGCGAAGTGGAGCCGCGCGCCAGGGGCTGCCCCGACCGCAGGGGGCGCCGTCCAGGGTCCCCGCGGTGGGCACCAGCCGCTCCGGGGAGGTGCGAGACCGCGGAGGTGACCGGCGGGGCACGGAGAGGCCGAGCGGTCTTACACGCCGATTCCCCGAAGTTCTGCGCGTCGGTTGTCACCTGGTCCCCTAGTGCACACCGGTGCCGCGCCGCAGTGGGCTTCACCAACCCCCGACAGCGCCCAGGGACTGTAAGGGACTAACAGGACCCGCACCTAAAGGGACCCCGAAGATCTGGGCATCGATTGCGTGCCACGGCGGGGGTGTGCGCGCGCCCGAGCCAACCCACTGAGAAGAATCTTTCTCTCGGCTGGAAGCTACGGCAGAGGGAAGAGAGAGGGAGAGAGGAAGCGGGCGAGGGAAAGAGACAAAGGCGGTGAGTGCGAGCGGAGCCGGCCGAGCACCCGAACTGTGAGTACCGAGCGGAGCCGCGAGGCGCCCAGTGCGGGGGTGGGGGTCCCCGGGGGCGGGGCGGCAGAGTGCGGCTCGCCTCGCCTCCCCGCCAGACCCGGGTCCCGCAGGCTTGGACGCGCTCCTGGGTACGGACTGAGGGGCGCACCTGAAAGCCAGAGCTACCGGGCGGCGGGGCTGCGTCAACCGCCGCCCCAGGTTGGCCAAGGGGAAGCCCCCTGCCCCGCCCCCAATGCCTTTGTTCCTTTTAAAGGTTTTTGCTTCTGGTGGGATTGGGGGAGTGTGGAGGAGCAACCCCTGGTTCAGGAGGTGGCCGAGGCTTTGCAGGGGCCACCTTCACTGCCTCTGCCGGGCCACCCTATTTGAGCCTCACTTCGTGTGTGTGTGTGTGTGTGTGTGTGTGTGTGTGTGTGTGTGTGTGTGTGTGTGTGTGGTGGGGGAGACAGGGGCCGGGGAGCGAGGCGGCCGCGGACTTGGGACACCTGTGCGTTTGCTCTGCTCAAAGGCGGAGGCGGAGTGTGGGGGTCCCGCGCGGGCACAGGTCCTCGGGAAAGCTCAGCTGGGCCCCTGGCAGAAGCCATTTCGTCCCCCCTGGGCAAAGCCAAGTCCGGGCCCGTGCCTGCCATTACCTGCCTCCCTCTCCTCAATGCTGTACACCCAGAGACGTCGCAACTGCAGGCCCCCAAGGAAGCACGAGGGGGCTCTCCCGAGAGGACTCTCACCGGTTTCCGGTGAAAGGAGTCCAGGCAGGGGGCCCCTCTGCAGCGGGATGGGGCCGACACTAACCCCTGCCTCTACCGGACCGGGCGGGAGAGGGCGCGCGGGCTTTAGGGAGCCGCCTTCTTTCCGGCCGCGTCTGTGCATCCCCGGGAAGCTTGACACACCCCCGCCCTCAGCAAAAAAAACCCCTTGGGTCTGATTTTACAACCCCGCTGGTGTTCCAAAGTGCCTTCATCCATCAGTGAACAACAGAGCCTTCGGAAGGGCTAACTTTGGAGGGAAATGTGAGTCTTTTGAAGCTGGCATGGGGGCCTCAGGATCAGAGACTGAATCATGGGGAGAGAACCGGCTCCTAGATCTGTGGGGTTGCAGGGAAACCGCTTTCAACCTCCAGGGGCTCTGCTGAGGTCCGGCTCCCCATTGGCCCCTGGGAACTTGTCACACATCTCAGGAGGAAGAAGCATCTCTCTCTCTCTCTCTCTCTCTCTCTCTCTCTCTCTCTCTCTCTCTCTCACACACACACACACACACACACACACACACACAAACACACACACAGAGTATTGTGTGTGAAGAGGCAGGAGTGAATAGGGTAGCCCAGCAGAGGCAGCGCACAGGCTGTGGGGGCTCAAAGGGTGTGAGGGGGCGGCTGTGCTTAGGTGCATCCATGCATGTGGCTCTGGGCTAGGCTGGTTGTGCCTGGTGCACATCGTGACTGTGGCTGACCCTCTGCTGACCCACTGCTGTCCCACTGCTGACCACTGCTGACCACTGCTGACCCACTGCTGTCCCACTACTGACCACTGCTGACCACTGCTGACCCACTGCTGTCCTGCTGTTGACCCACTGCTGACCACTGTTGACCCACTGCTGACCCACTGCTGTCCCTGTTGACCACTGCTGTCCCACTGCTGACCCACTGCTGTCCCACTGCTGACCCACTGCTGTCCTGACTGCTGACCCACTGCTGTCCTGCTGCTGACCCACTGCTGACCTGCTGCTGACCCACTGCTGTCCTGCTGCTGACCCACTGCTGACCCACTGCTGACCCACTGCTGTCCCACTGCTGACCCACTGCTGACCCACTGCTGTCCCACTGCTGACCACTGCTGTCCTGCTGCTGACCCACTGCTGTCCCACTGCTGACCCACTGCTGTCCCACTGCTGTCCCGCTGCTGACCCACTGCTGACCCACTGCTGTCCCGCTGCTGACCCACTGCTGTCCCGCTGCTGACCCACTGCTGACCACTGTTGACCCACTGCTGACCACTGCTGACCTGCTGCTGTCCCACTGCTAACCCACTGCTGACCACTGCTGTCCCACTGCTGACCCACTGCTGACCACTGCTGACCCAATTCTGTACCACTGCTGACCCGCTGCTGACCTCCTGCTGCCCCACAGCTGCCCCACTGCTGACCCACTGCTGACCTGCTGCTGACCCATAGCTAACCCACTGCTGACCCACTGCTGACCCACTGCTGTCCCATAGCTAACCCACTGCTGACCCGCTGCTGACCCACTGCTAACCCACTGCTAACCCACTGCTGACCCACTGCTGACCCGCTGCTGACCCATAGCTAACCCACTGCGGACCCACTGCTGACCCACTGCTGTCCCATAGCTAACCCACTGCTGACCCACTGCTGTCCCACTGCTGACCCACTGCTGTCCCACTGCTGTCCTACAGCTGACCTACTGCTGACCCACTGCTGACCGCTGCTGACCCACTGTTGTCCCACTGCTGACCACTGCTGACCCACTGCTGACCCATTGCTGACCCACTGCTGACCCACTGTTGTCCCACTGCTGACCACTGCTGTCCCACTGCTGACCCACTGCTGACCCACTGCTGACCAACTGTTGTCCCACTGCTGACCACTGCTGTCCCACTGCTGACCACTGCTGTACCCACTGCTGACCAACTGTTGTCCCACTGCTGACCACTGCTGTCCCACTGCTGACCCACTGCTGACCCACTGCTGTCCCACTGCTGACCTACTGCTGACCCACTGCTGACCCGCTGCTGACCCACTGTTGTCCCACTGCTGACCACTGCTGTCCCACTGCTGACCCACTGCTGACCCACTGCTGACCCACTGCCTTCTGCACTTCTTGCTTCCTCCTCTGAGAGAGCCCATGGGGCTTGGGGCCCAGCTGTGACATCCTGAAGGTTGATCCATCATGGCCCCCTTGGCCTGAGGGGACGTGCAGGATAGGAGTGGGGAGGCGCTGTGCTCCCTGGCCGGCAGGCTGAACTGCATGGAGGCTGGGAAGTTGTGGGAGCCAAGGGCCCCTGGTGACCCACTGCTACATTTTTCCTAACAGCTCGACCTACTGCGGAGGCGGGAGTGGCGCTGGTCCTGCGCTCGGGCTGGACATGGGCTAACAAATGCGTCCAGCTGCTCCCTCTCCCTGTCTAGCCCCGGAGTTCTGTAGCTGCCACAAGCAACATCCAGGGGCTTCCGGCGAAGGCTGTAGGTGCCTTTGTGCTCCCTCCCGAGTGGCTCTTTCTGAGCTGAACCTTTTCTCTCGCCCATCCAGCCCATGTTCCCTTCCCTTATGAGTCAGTGCACCTGTCTGGGAGTTCCCATGTGCCTACAAAGTCCCCATCTCCTAAGCTAGCCAGAGACATCGCTGGGGAGAAAGCAGGTCCCGGCTGGCCTCTCTGTGCTCACCCAAGCAGCACCCGGAGGCGCCCCATGAGGGAACGAAGCTGATCATGCTACGGAGTAGAGGTGGGGAGCTTAGGGGTGAGGGAAGCTGAGCTCAGGGGAAGGTTTTCTAGAGGCCCGGAAGCGGCGAGTGTGTCTGTTCAGTGAGGTCTGGCGTGGAGAACAATGCACCGTCTGCCTGGACTCACCTGCTGGCTCTGCTCCGGCTGGGATCTGCACCACTAAGCCAGAGGCCTGCCTGGTTAGAGGCCACAGAATCAGCTGATTTGGGATCTTGGAAGGTTCAACTGTTGGGGGGCCTCCCTCACCCCCACTGCCCCAGTAATAAGTCAGGTGCTGGGTGTGTCTCCCACCATCATCTAAAGGGGCCCTTCAGCTTAGCACCCTCCTCCCTGCAGGTGTCCACTTGAGCCAGCTCCAGCCGCACAAGGCTGAACTAGGGGAGAGCCCAGCCCTTTCGTCCTTGTTGCCCAGTCCATCAGCTATGTCGCCATTCCACCATTGCCCAGATGCACACCTCGGCCAGGCAGCGGCAGCGTGAGCTTTACCGCGCACGTCCGGCTTAGCTGTGGGATCAGTGTGAACAGCGGGGGCTGCCCGGTGTCCTCCTGAAACCCCGTGTCCCAGGCTGCCCTGAAGGCACTCGCCTATCAAAAGATCAAGGTAGACTCGGGAACACTTGGACTGTCCCCTGCCGGCTTGATGCGGGGCTGGATGACAGCCTTCAGCCCAGGTTTCCCTTGTGTGCAGTGGGTGCTCTGGTGCCTTGTGGAGCAGCTCTAGTTCTTTTCCCGTCTCTTTGCTTGGTAGCCACAGCCGGTGCTCAGGGCTTGCTCCTCACTCTCTACTCTGTGCCCCGGGGGTCCCTCTTGGCGATGCTCAGAGCGTCATATTCCTGTACGCTTGAGTTTGGCTGGCTGGGGGAGAGCCAAGCTCCCAACCCCTCACTGCACTGCAGCTCAGGTCTCATTCTCCCAGTTCTTCACCCCTCTTGGGGACTGAGGCCAAACTTTCTCCCTGGAGGCCAGTGGCTTGCTGACCACTCACCTTCCCTCACCCTCCCAACCAAGTAGCTTCTCAGTGGGCGCAGAGACAGCTCGATTGCATGGTGCGGGCCCCAGTGCTGGGCCGTGCACTGAAAGGGGCAGTGGGTCTGGGGGCCTGAGGTCAGGACCCCTGGGTGACCCACCACCCCTTCAGCCACACCTGTCCCTCTCTGCTGCTGGCTGCTCGGCCAGCCTGTCCTTCCCGGCAGCCTTCTGTGCCTCCGCTAATGCCAGCCTGCCCGAGCTCCTGAGAGCCTCGGAATAGCAGCCAGGTGCTGTTGCCAGCCAGGCGTGACTCCTGTCTGCGCTCCCCAAGTGTCACCTCCTTTCTCCCTCCCTTTCTCCTCCATGCTTTGCTCCCCCACATTCCATTTGCCCCCCAGTTTGCCCTGAGGGGCTTTGTCTCCACGTCCTTGTCTGCACTCCTGGTGGCCCGCATGCCCCACGCGTCCGTGGCGGCCCTGGTGGGTGGACAGCAGGAGCTGGGCTGAGGGCACCGCAGGGGAGTGCTGGGCGGTGGTGGAGGGGGCGGCTCAGCTTCTCCTTGGAGGACCCGGAATGTGCAGTCATGGGGGACAGTGAGAGCCAGCAGCCCGAAGAATGGGAACTCTTCGGGTGGGAAGAATGGGAAGCTTCCGGAGAAGCTTCCAGAATCCTCAGTTCCGCTGCATGGAGGAAACTGAGGGCAGCGAGGGCAGAAACTCGGTAGGTGAAGGGGTCACAGGTGGCGGGCAGGGGGTACCACTCCACGGGAACTCGGCCCTGATGGGCCAGCGTGCGCCAGTAATGGCTCTCGCCTCGAGTGGCCTGTGTTCAGGAATCAGGACAGGGTGAGGCCTAGTGAAGCCCTGTAAGGTGTCTCCATCTCTGGTCCTCACTCCCCCATGAAGGGTTGGGGACATTAAGGACACGGGAACAGAGGACTGGCCCTGCAGGACTTGAGCTTCTCTGAGCTGCTTGCTTCTGTTCTCCAGAAGGGAACAGAAGCTGCAGAAAAGGTGTGGCCAGAACAAGCCTCCCCAGCCCGCCCCTGTGTGGCCAGCCACGCCCCTGTGTGGCCAGCCACGCCCCTGTGTGGCCAAGACAAGACCCCCCGCGCCTCCTTAGGCCCTATAAGTGACTACCCCTGATGGCATTTTCTTGGGGCTGGCTGCTAGGCCTGGGCTGAGGTTTTTGTGTCCACAGCGTGTGCATACACACACACACACACACACACACCGCACACACACACCTCAGCTTGTCTCTGGGGAAGAAATGGGTAGACCTACAGGACCACAGACAGGGGCTGCTTCCCTCTCCGGCCACCCTGCTTCCGTCCCTGCCGAAAAAATCAAACTATGCAAAATCTGGAGCAACAGGGCAAAGAAGGGGAGCAGAGACATGCGGAGGGGGGAGGGAGGGCAAACCTGCTGTCCACTCGCCGGTCTCAGTGGAGGACTTGTGTCATGCGTGGCTGGTTCAGAGAGAGATCAAAGAGTGAGGAGGTTTGTGCTTCAGCGACCAGACAGTCTCAATGAGACCTTTGTTTTCCGGCCCTGGCTGGGGCCCCACCAGGCATGGCGGCTAGGTCTCCAGGAATGAGCCCAGCTGAGTTGGACCGAGTGCAGGTCAGCAGGTCAGCTGGTGCGGAAGCCCGGTGGGCGGGACCTGGAGTGAGCAGGGAGGTGGCAGCCTGCAAGGCCGGAGGCGTCCCCAGGACACTTGTGAGGCTCTCATGGAGCCAGCAGGTGACTATCCCTTTGGGTTCCAGCCTCTGGCCCAGTTTCCCTTAGAGGACTGAGGGTTCTCCCGCGCCAAGAGAAGGAAAGAGAACCAGAAGCTCCAGGGCCAGTAACCTGAGGTTCAGAGAGGAACTTGGAAGCTGCTGGTTGCCCGGGAGGCTGGACAAGACTGGTGTGTGTCTGGCGTGTCTGTGTGCGTGTGTACACGTGTCTGTGTGCGTGTGTACACGTGTCTGCGTGCGTGTGTGTAAGTGTGTCTGCAGTGTGTGTACATGTGTCTGTGTGTACACGTGTGTGTGCACATGTCTGTGTGTATGTATGCATGTCTGCGTGCATGCTTGCATGTATGTCCATGTGTGCGTGCGTGCGGTACCCTCTGGAACAGGTGGCTGGGCGGGGGTCCAGCAGAGATCTAGGAAGTGGCTGTGCAGGAGGGAGGGGAGGGGGAGGGGGGGCGGGGGAGGGGGAGGGGTGCCATACAGGGTCATGCTGCTGCCTGATCCTCACCTTCCCCAGAGCCCCGTGCTGTTTTGGCGAGGGGGGCAGGGGTGTCCAGGAGAGAGACCAAGGTCACTCCTGGTCTTCCCTGTCCTGGGCCCAATGGACACTTGAAGGCCCAGCAAGCCCTCGAGGGAGAGGGGGCGGAGCTGACAGCTGAAGACTCCTCTGGGATGTGCCAGTGGCAGCGGGTGGGTGCAGAGGCAGAGGCCGAGAGTGGCTCCAGGGCTCCACTCAGGCCGTTGGGTGCCCCCACCTGTTCTGACACAGCCTCCAGCGCCCATAGACCACGAGCCATGCAGGCTCATCTAGGGATGATGAGCAACCCCCAGCTTAGGGCCATCAGGTAACTCAGTGATGGCAAACAGCTCAGCATTCCTGTCCGAGGCCCTTTTTACGTCTCTGCTGCCTGTAGCTGGTCTGGAACAGGTTAAGCTTTGGAAGACATGAGCAGATACTCCTGAAAAGACCCCCTTATCCTCAAGGGGCTGTGGGGGTGCCTTAAGGGCTGCAGGGGTTACTCTTGGCGGTGCTTGGGGGTCCATATGGGATGCCAGGGATCTAACCCAGGTGCTTGGGGGTCCATATGGGATGCCAGGGATCTAACCCAGGTGCTTGGGGTCCATATGGGATGCCATGGATCTAAGCCAGGTCGCCTCCTGCAAGGCAAACACCCTCCCGCTGTGCTGTTGCTTCGGCCCCTGGAGGAGGTCCTTTAATCCCTGTCAGTCCCTGTGGGGGCTCTGTGAGGCCCACTGTGGGGCCAGCTGGGCACTCTGGCACGGTGAGTGAGGGGACATGATAACCAGAGCTCCCAGCACCTGGGGGAGGGGCTGAGCCTCTTCTAACCGGGCGGCGGACCCTCTCTCTCCTCTCTGCCGTGGCCTATGGCTTTTCATTCCTATGTGATTGCTCATCCAAACTCATGTAGGGCTAAAAGCCATGAGCTACAGCCAGAGCCTGCTCCTCCCGCAGCCCCCCACCCCACCGGCCCCAGAAGCGCAGGGGCTTGTGGGGATTTTATGACCCTGGGAATAGGGGGTATGACCTTGCCCAAGTCCTTCTCTCCTCTGAAAGGAGCCTGGCTGTGGTTTCCTGCTGAGAGGATCCTGGAAGAGCACCCTCAGGGGGTACTGGGGTAGTTGGTTCCTCTCTCTGGGCTGTGCTCAGAACAGGCAGCCCTGGGGACGCTCAGCACTTCCTGCTCGCCCTCCTCTCCGCAGGCTCTGCTTCTCCTCCTCCAGACTCCTGTGTGGAGCCACCTGGGGGTCAAGACAGCACCCCCACCAAGCCTGTTCTTAGCTCACTCTCCCTGCCCCCCTCTAGGTCTGGGAAGGGCCCTTCTCTCCCTGGGCCTCCTGCCCGCCACCCTCCGAACCTACCATCCGGGGGACTCGTGCAGCTGAGAACAGGGCAGAGGCCGGTGCTCTGGAGCGGGCATCCCTGCCCATCAGGCCCCCTAGCCGTCTCACCCGACATGGACACCATGGAGAGAGAGGTCTGTGCTTGGTGTAGAGGTCAGGCGGCCAGTGACGGAGGGTGGCTCAGCTCTCTACTCCCCTGGCAGAGCAAGTCTCCCCCATTGTCCTGTAGTCATGACCCAGAGTTCTAGCAACAGCCCAGGTCCAGGAAGGCCCAGGAAGGGGCAGGGCGGGACTGTGGCTGTGCTTCCCTGCACAGATGCACATGGGAGCCGGCTTCAGAGGGAGACGTTGGCACAGATGTCCCTCTGGTCCTGCTCTCGTCAGCCTTTGTCTGTTCTGGGGGCCCCAGGGGTGGGGCGCAAGAGGAGGAGGGAGCAGAAAGTCAGGTCTGGGGCCATAAGCGATAGCACAGCGGGGAGGGCATTTGCCTTGCACATGACTGATCCAGGTTCTATTCTATTCCCATATTCCCATATGGTCCCCAAGCACCACCGGGAGTAATTCCTGAGTGCAGAGCCAGGAGTGGCACCTGAACATCGCCTAGTGTGACCCAAAAGCCACTCTCTCTCTCTCTCTCTCTCTCTCTCTCTCTCTCTCTCTCTCTCTCTCTCTCTCTCTCTCTCTCGTCAAACCTATTGGGTCTACTGGGCTTTTTCTAAAACTCCTTTGGGCCACTCCCCTTTCCCTGTACAGAGGGTGGAGCATCAAGGACACAAATTTGAGGGAATTTCTCCCTCACCCTCCTGGGGTTTCCTTGCCCAAAGGTCAGGGGCTCAGACCTTCTCCCCCCCCCTGCTGCTGGATTCAGAGGAGCTTGACCTCTGCTCTGAGGCCTCAGCACCTGCTTTACTTTCCTGATACCCCAACTGAGCTGGAAGGTGGTTGGAGCACCCCGCTCCTTTCGCCCACCCCAACTGGGTCCCTCCCAGCGTCCTGTTTCCTGGTTTATGAGGAAGTTCTCATGCTGGGCAGGTCTGGGAGAAGGGACAGATGGACCCGCCATAGACAGTGCCAGCAAGGCCAAGCTCTCAGTAGGGGGTGCTGAGTCATGTTTGTGAATTTAAACTAGGAGAAAAGGAGGGTGGGGCAGGGGTGAAACAGTACATGGCCACAGATGAGGCCCCCGAGTGGAGTGAGCTTACGACTAAGAGGCTGGGGGAACACAGCCCGCCTTTGCCGGCATGGTTGGGGTACTTCTGCGGTCCTGGACTGCAGCCACCTCTGCCTGTAGCCACCAGTAGGGCAGGTTTGGAGAAGATACGTAGTTCCCAGGGCACATAACTGTCATTGCTGGGCCGTGTCAGGGAAGCTGGCCTGAGAGCCAGTCTAAGTCCTGAGCAGTTTAAGTCCATCCCTAGAGATGCGGGGCAGGAGCCTTCCCTAGGGAGAAAGGGAGAGAGAATCCTAGGGACACAGAGAGAGAGGACCCTAGGGGGAGAGAAGACCCTAGGGACAGAGAAGACCTGCTGAACGGGACAGTGATACGGGAGTCTCTGGAAACTACTCCTTTCTGAAGCGGTGGGCACTTAGGTCTCTCCTGGGCCCTGGCAGCGTGGTTCTGAGCTACCCTGCCCTGCAGGCTGGCTCACCTTCTCGGGCCCCAGATGGATGGGGCCGAAGGACACCTGCCAAGCTTGAGGGAGGTGGAGGGGTTGGGAGCAGGTGTGGCTGACCTTCAATTGCCATAGCCCCCAGTCCTCAGAGCCGCGGATCATGGTTGAGGGGGCCCTAACGGCTCCCCTCTTTCTCCAAGGATGGGCAAACCAGTATCTGGTAGAGGTGGGCAAGCCAGGCCCCGAAGGCTGGGAGCTGCTTGGCTCTGGACCACTGGGCGCTGCCCCTTTTGTGGGCCAGGAAGGAGTTAACCTGCCTGAGAACTGGGCTTCTCTGGGAGGGAGGACGGTGCCCAGCGCTGAGGCTGCCAACTCCGGGAGAAGTCCTGGGATGTGTAGTTTGTGCCGCCGCCCTGCCCTGGCCTCCGTGTTCTCCAACACGGCCTGGGGACTACAGTTCCCGGCAACCTAGTGAGGACCGACGGGGCGGGGTGGGGTGTTTATCAACACGGCAACCTAGCTAGGACAGCCGGGGGCCAGGGGGTGAGGGAGGGAGGAGGTGGAAGAGAAAGCCCAATTCACCCCCTTCCTTTTAATTCTTTCTCCTGGAGTGTCTGCTCCAACACCCGAGCTAATCCCCCAAATCCGGTCTCCTAAGCCGCAGCTGCTTCCCGGCGGTGGTGAATGGCTGGTGAATGGCTCGGGAGGGAAGGTGAATTCATATTTTAATTACTGAGGCGCGGTGCCCAGGGAGCTAGGAGAGGGGGTGGGCTTTGTTCAGAGCCGGGCGCCCCTCCTCTCTGGGTCACTCTCTCTTGCCCTTTACCTGGGGTGGGGGGTGCAGTGGGAGGGGAGAAGTCCCGGTGCGGTCCAGCACTGTGAATATCTTCCTCCCAGGAATTGGGGTGGGGGCTGTGCGCCTCCAGCCTGGCTTCTGCCTCCCCAGCTTCCCTCCTGCCCAGTGTCCGCTGGTGGCTGAAATCCACGTGTCCAACTCTCCGAGGACCCACTGTTCCTTTCACTAGAAGATCCGGGGTGGGTTTCTGGCGTGGGTGCTGGTGGCTGAGAGCAGTCTGCCCGCCAAGGGTGGGTGGCCTCTGCCCCTCAGGGATGCTGGGGTCCAGCCCTACTGTGGGGTTCCAGGAGCTGTTTTCCATCTTTGCGTCCCTCCCGGGATGCACGGAAACCAGTTTGGATGGGAAAGCCCGAGTGGGCGAGGAGAGCCGGGCTGCCCCACTGGCACCCAGCCTGCCACATCTCCAGAAGACGTGGCAAGAATAGCTGCGGAGATCTGCACAGGGCGGGTCGGGTTGGGCAGGTTCTGCCGGGAAAGGTCAAGGAACTCTAGACTGGCCAGAGCCCAGCCAAGGGGCTCACCAGCTCCCTCTGGAGGGCAGCAAGATTCTGGGGGTGCCTGAGATGGGAAGAGCTACTCCCCACTTCAGAGCTGTCCCAGGACCGGACGGAGCGCTGACCATCTGCAGGGCGCTTGCCATGCAGCCTGCCAGAGACTGGGAGAGGCAGGGGCTGGGAGGGGGAGAAGGGGAAGAGAGGAGGGGTAGGGAGGAGGGCGGGAAGGGGGCGGGCAGGGCAGGGAGGAGGGGGGAGTGGTGGGCGGGGGGGGGGCGGGCAGGGGGCAGCAGGGCGGGACTCAGGCCAGCGGCTGTCTGGCGCACTCTGCCCCGGAGCTGGGCCCCGGAACTTCCTCCCTCTGACCTTCCTCCTCTTCACACCCCAGACTAACTACAACTAACATTGTAGTTTGGAGTAGGGAAAGGAAAAAACAACAACGGTATAGGAAGCCCCACAGCGGGCCAGTCTCATCCTTCCCAAAGACCCTTCCCGGGCAGAGCAGAGATGCCACCCCAGTGCCTGCGTTGGGCTGTTTAAAGACGAGCAGCCTTTGGACGGGAGCGATAGACCAGCCGGTAGAGCGTTTGCCTTGCATGCGGCTGGCCATGCCGGATCACCGGCATCCCATTTAGTCCCCGAGCACCACCAGGAGTAATTCCTAAGTGCAGAGACAGGAGTAACCCCTGAGCATAGCCGGGTATGACCCAAAAAAGAAAAAAAAATCGAGCAGGCTTGGGAGCAAAGGGGGTTCCAGAGTACCCACGATTCCTAGCTGGGGCGGGGCTGACGCTCACCCCTCCCTGTGCGGCTCCTGGGGCTCCTTCCACACAGCGCAGCTTGCTGCAGGTTCCCCACAACCATGAGCACTCTTGGTTGATGGCACCTTTCCACGTTCGCGCTGGAAGGTGTGTGCTTCATTCCTGCAGCTCTTCCTCCAGATCTGGTTGATTCCCAGCTCCCTAGGCTTGGGGCTAGATATAAAGTTTGGGTAACCTCCAACGGGGAGGAACTCAGGCCCAGAGAGGTATGGTCACTTGTGCCGCGTGACACAGGACTCTGGCTTCAGAGCCAAGACTAGAAGCCAGGCCTCAAAAGCCCAGTTTAGACCTCATCTCTCTAGGTCTGTCCCAGGGGATGCCCAGAGACGGCTGCAGTCAGGAGACCTAGAAATGTGTGTGTCCACGGCCTCTGACTACCCTGGAGATGCAGTGGTGTCTCGCTGGCCTCCATCTACCCCAGAGAGCGGGTGTGCGGGTGCTTAAGTAGCCCATTGACCTACCCATGCTGACTGAGCCTTCCTGCCCACCCAGCTAGCCACTGGAAATGCAGTGTCCCACCAATTACTATCATTCTCCGCATTTTAGGACACTGAGGGGGTGGGGTGGGAGGGTAGAACCCTGACAGGGCCCAGTTCTGCTGTGGGCTGTGCTCCGTGAGGGCTCCCAGGTGGGCCTATGCTCCACCTGCAGAAACACCAAGGACTTTTACCCGATGGAGCAGGGGTGGCCAGACCTATGGAACTGTCCCAAGAGCCACCCCCTAGGCCAAGCCAGGTTCTTCAAAGACCACTGAACCACTTGGTAGTTGGGCCTAGAGTGGTGGGACCCAGAACAAATAGTGATTTAATAAAAGAATTATTTTTGGTGATGCTGGGATTGAACCTGGTCCTCAGTGTGCAAAGCCAAGCTCTGCCTTGACCTCTGCACTATACCCAGCCCCCAGCGCCACCAGTGTTCCTCCATTGCAGGAGGGGCTTCGCGGGGCTGCCTGCATGCACATCCTGGGTCCCTCAGTGTGAGACCCTCCGAGTCGCCTCCCGCCCGAGAGGCAGATCGGGTTCCTCGGCTTGAGTGACCTTGCTGGCGCCAAGGAGAGAAGCGAGTGGAGGAGCGTGCAGGTGGGCCAGGCAGAGGTACCTGGATAAGCGCAGACGCTGCTCTCTCTCGCAGGCCCAGAGCTGTGGTGCCGCTGCCGCCTCCAGGCTGAGCTCCAGGGCAAGGAAAGGCCCCCAGGAGGACCAGGTCTCAGCCTCTCCCTCAGACTTGTGCCAGGGAAGCCACTGCCCCTTCCCGTGCCCTGACTCTGCCAGCCCTGGGCTTCAACAAAGCAGCCTGGGGCCAGAGTGATAGTATGTCAGGTAGGGCGTTTGCCTTGCATAAGACTGACCCTGGTTCGATCCCGGCATCCCATATGATCCCCCAAGCATGGCCAGGAGTAATTCCTGAGTGCAGAGCCAGGAATAACCCAGCATTGCTGGGTGTGGCCCAAAAAGAAAAAAAAAAGTAAAAAGAAAAAAACAAAGCAGCTGTTGATAGAAACACACTCTGATGTCTGTGCCCTGCACGGGAGGTGGGATGGTACGGCCAGAGAAGTGGGCACTGGGCTGGTGTGGGCCCCGGGTGCCCAGGGAGGCTGTGCTAATGGGCCCTTCCTTGAGGTGTTGGGGGTCATCTGGCTCTGACTCAAGGCACAGAGGACCCTTTGGAGCTGCTGGCCCTGGAGTGCTGTGTGGTGTCAGGTAGGGGCTTCATCCCTCCGTGGGCATGACCTAAGGCTGGGTGTCCCCTGCCCAGGGAGACTGCAAGCCTAGGAGGCTTCCCGGCAGCTGTGGTTTAGGGGCATGACCCTCCCCAGCTGGTGTGTGAGGCTGGGGGCAACCTCGGAGTGGCGCTAGTCTAGCCAGCCCCGGGGGCTCCGGATGTTAACCCGGCCTGCTTCTCTCTCCTGCCATTCTCCCGCTCCCCTCCCGCCCCTTTCCCTGCAGATTCTCTCTGGTGAACAGCCCCGCAGCCTGGCCTAGGGCATGCCCCAGTTCACTTTCGCCTGCTTCTGTGGCCTCCACGGTTTCTGCAAGATGAAGAGGAAGAAGGAGGATGTTCACAGGGAGCGGGAGACAGTTGTGTGAGCAGCACGTGCCAGCCCAGCAGGGTCAGCTCTGCCCATGGACTGTGCGGGCCTGGCTGCTGGCCACCTCCTGGGGTCTCCTCACTCCAGCCAATGGGCTTCTAGTCCAGACGTCCTTGGAGAGGCACCCGCTTCATGGGGACCGGGACCTGCTGCTGCCTTCAGGAGATGGAAAAGGCCCAGGCGCGAGGCTGCCTTCCTGCCGGGGCACAGGCTGCGGGAGCGGGGGCCTCCCCAAGCACAGATGCCATCTCTCGGGGACCCCCCAGGCGGTGGGCGGTGGTGCCAGGCCCTAAGCTCAGTGTGCAGTGCGTCTCCTCGTCCCGCGGTGTGCCCCAGACTGGTGCCCATCACCCCGCCAAGCCTCCTCGGCATCTGCCCATTCCCGGGCCCTGACTCCTCCTCAGGGACGGCCCGAGGCTCCCCTAGCCCAGCAGTGTCCACCGAGCAGTGCCTGCCCTTCGCTCCTGCCCTCCCTTCTCTCTCAGAAGCCATAGTGGGAACTGCTTGCATGAGGTGCCTTGAGGGGACCTGGGGTGGGCTCGGGGCATGGTTCCCCTTCTCCCTCTGTCCCGCGCCCACCATTGCAGCATAGCTCAGCCTTTGTCACAGTCGTGGTCAGGCGAGCAGTGCCATTGGTGGACACTCTCCAGACCGGCCCAGCTTGAGCTTCCCGCCCCTCCTTCCTTCCTCTCCAGCAGGAGCCTGGAGTAAGCCTGCATCCCTGCTCACTCCCTAGGAAGCAGCCTGTTGGGACCTGTGGGAGCCTCTGCCGCCGCGTGGTCTGCCTGAGGGCAGGGAGGGCCCAGTGACTGCCGTGGGTCCAGCTGAAGCTTCTCTGCTCCCGTCCTTTCTCCCCCCCCCACCCCGTCTGCCCCCAGCCTCCCTCAATTTCCTTTTCTAGCCAAAGAACCTCAGCAGAAATCCTCAGGAGTCAGCAAGAAAGGCCAGTGGGCACAGGGAGTGAGGAGCTCCCCCATGCTTCACCCTGTCAACACACAGACTTTTGGATCAGCCAGAGCCAGGCCGAGATGCCGTCAGGGTGCCCTGCCCCTCCCCAGCCGGGTTGCGGCCCAGATAAGCCAGCCCGGTGCTGGAGGATGAACTGCATCCCCAGACTCAGGTATTGAGTATTGGGGTTGACCACACAGGCTCACCTCGAGGACACCCTGACCTGCAGAGCGGGGTCCGCTCAGGAGTGTGACCATGAGAAGAATCCCTTGGCTTCAAGGGGGCCTGGCTAAGCCTCTACCCTGGGAATGTGTTGGGGGCCAAGCTCCAGGTGGCCTAGCTGGAACCTGCAGGTAGCTGCTTGCTCTCCAGGCAGGTGACCCCCTCCATTCAAGGTCGGGTGGGGCAGCTGAAGGGCCTGAGGGGTTGGTCACCCGCCTTCTTGTTTGTCACTAAGACACCATCAGCATCGCAGCAGCGTGGAGACCCCCTCCCTCCCCTCTGCTTCTGGGTGAGTCTGGGGAGGGCATCTGCAGAACCGCAGTTTCAGTCTCCCTGGCCAGGCGCCCCAGCTCTGGCCTCGGTGCAGCTTCTCCTCCTGCCCCTTGGGTAAGGGGTGTCTAGGGTTTTGCTTTCTCCCCACACTGATGTCCCTCTTGCAAGCTCCTGGGATGGGGTGGGGGGTGGCAATGCTTCTCCTTGGGGCCAGGTCTCCTGGGGTCGCCTCTTGACCTATGTCTGTGAATGGGGACAAGGAACTGGGACATGCTAAAAACATGCTAGAAACTATGTTTCCAGCATGGTGCTTTGTGGGACCCCAGAATTTCTGGTGTTAGGTCGAAGTTTTTTCTCCAAGAATGTCCTGCCCTTCTCACTCTGGGGAAGGGCTTGTGGAAAGTAGCATATGGATCATAGAACTGTATGGGAGATTTTATTTTTTGAAATAAAAGCAACAGTTGAACTAATTGGATATGCATATGATAGCCAGTGGGGGTAAGGGTCCGAGCTAGGAAGCTGTTGGCCTGGCTCAGGCCCCACTTGCACACAGACCACCAGGTGGTCTTAGGTTCCTCCTGGCCTAGTGCTGTGACTCAATTTCCTCCACCATCAGAGTGCAGACAGAGGAGTCTGGAGTGATAGTTACAGTGGGGGAGGGCATTTGCCGTGCATGCAGCAGACCCGGATTCACACCAGGAGAAATTCCTGAGTTTAGATACAGCAGTAAGCCCTGAGCACCAATAGGTGTGGCTCCCCACAAAATAAATTTAATGCCAGGGCTGGATTAGAAGGGGAGTCTCTGGGCTCAGAGTCCACAGGGCCTGCAGGTCGCCGCAGTCACAGGGCCTACAGGTTGCCTGGGTCAAGCTCTGTGATTTGTGCTGTTGCAGCAGATGTATGGGAAGCATGGATGGGCTGAGAGGGAAGGCCAGGGCCCTGCTAGAATCCCCCCCAGCACTCCCTGCAGCTGAGCCTCTGCCCTCCTGAGGCCAGGCCCTAGGGGATCAAGGGTCTTGCCTGGGTGCCATCTCCAGCCCCTGACTGCCCTGCCTTCCCTTTGTGCTTTCTGTCTCTGTCTCTGTCTCTCCCCACCCCATACACACACATGCACTAACATCCTGCTTCTTGCAGATGGCATCTCTAAAACTGCTCCCTGCATATTAGGCAGCATGTGGATGGCCACTGGAGCCCCCTGCCCCCTCCTGGCCTTGCCTTCTGTGCTGGGAAATGTCCCTGTTGGTAGATGACTGGCTCCATGGTCTGTATCACTTCGGGCATTGGGCTCCTGACTGGCATGAGAGCTGCCACCCGGTGCCCTGAGCAGAATCCAGCATCCCAGTCTTCTCTGGGATGGGACCCCATTCCTTCAACCTCATCCGCAGACATGTCAGACAGACAAACGTGTGGCTCACACCTGATGGCTGGCTTTCACCAGAGAAGGCTGCCCTGGCTGCTGCGTCCCAAAGCCTGGCAGAGCTTCCCTGAAGACGGCTGCTGGGCTGGCAGGTGAGGTGTGGGTGATGTCTCAGGAGTGCAGCAGGGTGGGGCAGGCGCTGTTTCGGAGAACAGCATGCTCCGGCTGCTGAAGGAGGGGCGCCGGGGCAGCAGGCACCCACGGCACCTATAGCTAGCACCACCCTACCGCAAAGCAAGCAACCTTGCCAGGGCCTTGTCATCTCCTGAGGCCGGGCACTGTGCTGGCTGTAGACCAAGCCGGTGTCCCTGCTGGTGTCCAGGGGCCTTGAAGCAGAAACAGAAAATTGGCTGCCCACAGGGAATTCCAAGACCAGGGTCATACACTCGGAGGGGCTGTGGGAGCCTGCAAGGCCAGAGCCATACACTCGGAGGGGCTGTGGGGGCTATCAGGCGGGTCCCTGGGAAATTCCTTATATTGAGGGAGAAATTTCCACAGCCAGGAGCCCCCAGAGTTGGGCAGTCCAGGGGAGAAATTCAAAGGTTTGTGGGGCTGGTGCATCCCTCTCTCGGCTCGGCCCTGGGGCCTGTCCATCCCTCCCTCGGCTCGGCCCTGGGGCCTGTCCATCCCTCCCTCGGCTCGGCCCTGGGGCCTGTCCATCCCTCCCTCGGCTCGGCCCTGGGGCCTGTCCATCCCTCCTTCGACTCGGCCCTGGGGCCTGTCCATCCCTCCTCGGCTCGGCCCTGGGGCCTGTCCAAGCAGAGAGGCAGAAAGGCTAGAGGGACACGACAAGACCCTGACGAGATCCGAGATCCTGAGGACACTCCCAGCCTCTGTTGCCATGGCAACGCTGCTATTTTTATCCCATTGTTCATGATGCTCAGAGCTCTGCCTTTTTCTGTTTCAGGGAGGCCGGGCTGGCTCCTGCCCTCACTCTTCAAGGCCTGAGACAGAAAGAGTCTTGCAGGAAAGGGCGCCCGACCAGAGCACTGTTTCATGGCAGTTTGCGCTTTGCTGACTTTGGGGCTCCATTTTTACTTGTGTGGAGGCAGAGATAGCCCCTGAGTGCTATTCCTGAGGAGGCCTGGGGTGCTCCCTGGGACGGGGCTGCACCCTGTGAGGCACCCCGAAGTTTCCGAGTCCCGTGAGAGGGGCTGAGAGCAAAGTCTGGTGAAGGAGGAGCCGTCACGCACCCAGAACCCTCTCTGCTGCGCCCCAGGCCCAGGTGGGCCAGCTCGACTGGCCAGCAGAGAGCAGACCGCTGGCCTTCTGCAAGGCCCCATGTGGCCATATTTGTTCCCTGAGGCTCCTGCCCTTTACCCCAGGGTGCTTTGGGAAAGCGTGATGGACGCCCTCCCTCCCTCTCTGTCCTCACCCGGCCTCTGGGCCACTCCCTCTGTCCCCACCTTCATGCCGGGAGCAGGGTGCCCCCAAGAGTCAATGGTGGTTCCCCGCCCCTATGTCCAGATGTCAGTCAGTGAGACTTGGGGTGACCAGGTGGGGGGCAGAGCTTTCATTCACCCCCTCCCAGAGGTGGGGCCGTAAAAGCAGACACTTGGCCTTTGCTCCCGCCATGAGGCTCCTCCTGCTCAATGACTTTGGGAACCGTACAGTGTCCTCCTCGAGGACAGGGACCTGTGGCCTAAACTACTCGGTTTCATTTGGGTTCAAGTTGCACGTTTTCCTGAGTCTGTGCCCCTGGAGTAAGCGCTTTCAGACAGCCTCTGAGAAGCATGGCAGCCAATGCTGCTGTTAATTGCTGTGATAAACAGACTTTATTATAACCTTTTGCAGTAAATGAATTATGTTGTCAGGGTAGATGGGGCAGCCGTGTTTATTTCGCACTGTGATACATTGCAGCAGTAGAAAGAAACATTTATTCCACCAACTCTGGGTAGGCTGGGGGAGGGGGGTGGGGAGCCCAGGAGCAAGTCAGGAGCACACAGTGTAGGGGAGCAGGACAGGGGCTTTTTAACATTTTTTTAATTTATTATTATTTTTTTTTTTTTTTTGCTTTTTGGGCCACACCCGGCAATGCTCAGGGGTTACTCCTGGCTCTGCACTCAGGAATCACTCCTGGCGGTGCTCAGGGGACCATATGGGATGCCAGGGATCGAACCCAGGCCGACACAGGCCGGCCACGTGCAAGGCAAACGCCCTACCCTCTGACTATCGTTCCAGCCCCAGGACAGGGGCTTTGGAGGCAGGAACTGGGGGCTGGGCTGCGAAGTGAACAAGGGAAGGCAGGAGGGCAGCCCTCCTCGCCCCGCACCGGCTCCCGCCCCTGACACTGGGCTCCCCGCCCCTGGCATCGGGCTCCCCGCCCCCTGGCACCGGCTCCCCGCCCCCTGGCATCGGGCTCCCCGCCCCTGGCATCGGGCTCCCCCCCCTGGCATCGGGCTCCCCGCCCCTGGCATCGGGCTCCCCGCCCCCTGGCACCGGGCCCCGCCCCTGGCACCGGGCTCCCCGCCCCCTGGCACAGGGCTCCCCGCCCCTGGCATCGGGCTCCCCGCCCCTGGCATCTCTGGGAAATAGTGGAGGCAGCCAACTGGAGAGCAAATGCAGGGCGGGAGAAGGTGTCTTAGTCCTCACTAAGCTCAATGCTTTATTCTTCATTATTATTATTTTTGGCAGTCCCTCAGGTGCTCAGGAGTTATCCTTTTTTTATTTTTCGTGGGTGTTGGAGCCTGCCATGCTCAGGGCTTATCCTTCCGACTCTGCTCTTAGAGAGGGCTCCTGGTGGGACTTAGGGAACCATCTGTAGTACCAGGATTGAACTCCGGTCTGCTGAATGCAAGGCAGGTGCATTGCCCACTGTGCTATGGCCTATCCTGTGCTGTGGCCCCGCCCACTGTGCTATGGCCACACCCACTGTGCTATGGCCCTGCCCACTCAGGGCCTGTTTCTGGCTCTGTGCATAGGAATAAGGCGGGGTGCTCAGGAACCGTATGTGGTGTCAGAGATAAAACAATGAGCCACGTGCAAGGCCAGTGCCCTAACCCTACAGACTCACAGACCCCAAAGTGCTTTCATTTTTTTCAGAAGACTGCAAGGAGTGCTTGGGGATTATTAAACATTTGTTTTTCATTTTTAAAAAACGGTAAAAGAAGAAAAGGGAGGAGAGAGAGAGAGAGAGAGAGAGAGAGAGAGAGAGAGAGAGAGAGAGAGAGTGTGTACAGGGGTGAAGCTGTTTGCTAACCTGGTCTCTCCGCAAAACTATGGAGGGTTCTCAGAGCCTCCCCAGGAGTGACCCCCTAGCGAGAGCAGGAGTGACCCGCAGCAGCACCAGGTGTGGCCCCAAAATAGAAGAAGCAAGACCTTTAGTTGCTTAACTGTGATGGGTGGGGCAGAGTCACCCCCAGGCGGCCCCCTAAGCTGCCTGTCCTCCAGGTGAGTGGGAGGGGGACAGTGGGGACACTCGGAGACAGGTACGCCCCCACACTGCAGCATTCGGGCAGCTTATGGGGTGTGCCCCATTTAGGGGCTGAGCTCCCTGGCCTACCTCCTGTGTGGGAAGGGCTGTGGTCTGGTCTGTATAGAGCCCCTCGGGCAGCCGCTGAGGCAGAGAGGACAGGCTCCAGGAACCCCTGACTAAATCGGCGCGGCCTCCTGAAGCACAAAGGTGCGCCACAACTATCAAGAGAGCAGGCAGATCCAGCAGGCTTCCTGGAGGAGGCAGATTTTAAGCTGAGCCTCAAAGGATGGGGAGAAAAGTCTGTCCAGAGAGAGTCGGCACCCGGGATGCCTCTTTGTTCCCAGTGTCTGCCCTGACCCCTATGCAGTGACCTTGCAAAGCAAGTGGTCCTGGGAGTGGACACAGATGCTCCCAGGGTCCTCCTCACTCCAAGATCTGAGCCGCAGATCTCTGCTGCTCCGCCTGGGAGGAAGATGGACGCTAGGCTTGTGCTGACCTCACATTCCTCCTGGGGCTCCTTGGGATCCGAGAACAGCATCAGGGCTCTGGAGCAGCACCAGCTGGTGGAGGGAAGGGCCAAGGACCTGCCTGGGCTCTGCCAGGCCCCCTGCACCACGCCCTCTTTCTCACGCAACATTCCCTTCCATGTCTCTTCTCTCTAAAGAGTCAGGGCACTGCTGGACATAAGGCCCGCACGCGCTGCATGCTGCAGGGACCCAAAGATGGAGCAGCCACTGTTTCTCTTTGGTTCCCCCCAGCTCAGAGGTGTGTCCGTGGCCAGACACACACACCTGGACTTCTTCCCTGAAGAACAGGAGTTTCTCAGCCTCTCCTTGCCCGCTTCCTCTGTGGCCTTTTAGGGAGAGCAGACTGGGGTTCTGATCTCAGTTTTCTTCACCTAGAAAACTCAACCCTTCACCCCAAGCTGCTTTCATATGGAAAAGACAAGTCTCATGTGTGCGCACACATGCGCGCCCACATGTGTACAATTCCAGAGCCTGCTGAGAGCCAGGTTCAAGGTGAGTTTGTTGAAACCACGAATAACAAGAGATTGATCTTGTCTCTCCCATAACCCCCTGCGGTAGTACACGGACCCAAGACTGGGGTGATGTCTAGGGTTAGTGCCAGGCGACCCATATCCAGGAGGCATCGCCTTTCTGGGTCACAGGCTGAAAGCCTCACCGGGGTGGTGGCGGGATGACAATGGGCTGGGTTAGTTGAAGGACCAACTTCTGACTCCTAGCCCAGAAGGGCTGGACACCCCCAGGCTGCTTCCTGCCGCTCTTTGTGGAGCCTCCTGCAGGGCGCTGTGCCACAGCGGAGCGGCAGAGTTGGGGTGGGGTAGGGATCGAGGGTGAGGGGTGTGTGAAGGAAAAACAGCCCCACGCACAGCTCACATATTTACATCAGAACTGTCAAAATAGTTATTTTTAAGCCGAGTTCCGTCTGCTGCGGATCTGAAACCCTGGGGGCGGAGGCGGGACACCCTGCTGGGGAGACTGGCCCCGTGCACAGGCGCACAGCGGCTCCCCCGCCGTGGGGAGGCTACCCATGGTGTCCTGGGGTGGTGGTGGGCTGGCGCCGGGAGGCCAGTTCTCCCTGCACCCGCCTTGCGCTACTCTAGCCACCTTGGGTGCTCCCTAGGCACCGGCAGGTCCTGACTCTCCGTGGAGAAGGTCCCCCTCCCCCATCCCCGCGCCCAGCCGCTCCCTCCACAGCAGACGGCTCTCTACTGGCTACCCAGTAGTGGACATCCTAGCTTTAAAAAACAGGATGCGGGGCCGGAGCGATAATCCAGCGGGTGAGGCGTTTGCCTTGCACGCGGCTGACCCGGTTCGATCTTCGACATCCCATATGGTGTCCCCCCCCCCCCCCCCCCCCCCCCAGCACTGCCAGGAGTAATTCTGAGCACAGAGCCAGGAGTGACCCCTGAGCATCGCTGGGTGTGACCCCCCAAAAAAAAAAACCAGGATGCAACCGCCCCAGACCTAGGGGCTAACTTTGAGCACCCCGCTGACTTAGCCATCACAGACCTGCCCCATCCAGGGCAGCGCTGCGAGGGGTGGGAGAGTGCTCCAGAATTCGTCTCTCCGCTGCCTCTCCGGGCCCTCCCGCACTTTCCCAGGGGCAGAGGCAGTCAGACAGACGCTGCTGGCCCGGCTGCCGTCAGTACGTGTCGCAGCCCTGTCCTGTCTGCTCTGTAATGAGCCGGGTTTTGGAATGTCACCTCCGCTTAATGGGGGAGGCGGCAGCTGTGCACAGCCAGACCCAGCTCGGTCTTCATTAGTCCCAGCCAGGCTGACAGGTGACGGGCAAGAGTAAAAGCAGTGGCCTCCCTGCTGTCCAGGATTCATCCCAGACAGTGGCCCCGAATGCCTGTCCCCCCATCACGCGTCCCTAAAAAGAAACAGACGATGAGAAAGGTGCCCTCAGGCGAGGTCCCTCAAGGACAGTCTGAACAATCAGGGCGCGGTGGATGGAGCGATGGTTTCCAGAGACAGGCCTGGCGCTGTCCTCCTCCTGACTGCACGCAGCTCCCTTTCTCTCCCCACCCCAGCTGCCACCCCAGGCCACGCTCTGTGGCCTTCCGAGAAACCAGGCACCACACAGAGCGGTAGGCTGGGCTCCTGGGCTTCATCTTTGCACACTGCCTCCAGCCATGCGCTGCCCCTTTCCTTCTGAGATGGGGCTCCTGGGCTGGTGGACACGACCACGTGGCCTCGTCCACTCTCCCTCCACCTTCTGCCATGGCCCAGCTTAAAGGCTTGTGGCCACTCCCTCCCCCTCTGCCCAGGCAGCTCAGGCTGACCCCAAAGTATCCTTCCGTAAGTCTAGAGCGTGGAGGCGAGTTGGTGGCAGCTGGGGACTCTGGGAGGAGGTGTTGAGCTGTCTCTGAGTCCCACCCAGCCGCACCCCTCACTGCTCCCGACCTCTCCAGGTTCACTCCTGCTGGTCCGGACGCTGATCTAGGCTGTTCCAGTGTGACCCTCCTTGGCCCCCAAATCTAAATCTAAAAGAGCCCCTCTGCTCCCTGTCTTCTCCCGCTGAAATGTTTGCCTTTCCCTCCAAGGACACAATGTCTCAGGGCAAACCCATCTGCTCTGTTTGCTCTTGAATCCCAGCGCCAAGAACAGTGCCAGGAAACATTTACCCAACAGCTGAGCAAGTGACTGGCTGCAGAACGAGGGTGCCCCAGAGCCGTCCTTCCCCTCTGCCCTCCTGTCTCCGCGGCAGCAGGAGTGGAGAGCAGCTCTCAAAGACATCCCCCTGCTCACAAGCCTTCAGTGATGGCCTTCAGCATGCTGACCGTTGTGGAAGCAGTGAGAGATAGGGTGAGAGATACATTTGCTTGTAAACATTTCAAATCCACTTGAGTTTTTAAATCACGAAGAGAAAGACCTTCACAGACCGCAGAGTGGAGCAGTTGAGCCCCTTGTCCTGTCCGAGGCCTTCCAGTGACCCTTGCTAGGTCACTGCTTTGCATACTCTGGGAGTCCCGGGAACACCCAGACCGTTCAGAACAAGGAACAAACAGAATTCCTTGGTAGCTGTCTGGTTTTCGTTTCCCCAGTAGGGGACTGACAGGGTTGTTTGCGAGGACACACGGGGTGACTCTGGGGGCTCCAGCTCCTACAGCCAGCCTGACCTTCCTTTCCTTCTGCTCGCAGTGACCGCCGCATGTCATTGCCCAGGAATCTGCCTCTCCAGTCTGCTGGGGACAGTGGTTCGTGCGTTCTCCACCTCGGTCTGGCTGGGTCAGTGTTTCCCAGAGTGGTCAGTGCCACCCGAGGGGGCAGCGGGTCCCCTCATGAGGCCTTGCATGCAGTGGTGGAGGGGGCTTTCTATTTGTGTGCTTAAGGTGGATTTTCAGGGCTGATTTCTGAGCGGTTTCTTTTTTCTAAAACAGGGGGACGACGGAACGAGGTCAGGAGCCTGTCATGGCGCTGTTCCTCCACATGGCCAGTGTGCCTGAACCTCTGAGGCCTCGGTCTGCTCCTGCCAGTACTTTTTGCTTGTTTCATTTCCTTTGGGGGGCCCCCACTGTGCTCACAGCTTAATCCTGTCTCTGCTCAGGGATCACTCCTAGCAGTGCTCAGGGGTTGGGCGACGGAAGCCGGGTCAGCTAGGTGCATGGTGAGCGCCCACCCTCTGTACTGTGGCTCCAGCCCCACTGCCAGGCTTGTTTAGGGACACCAGACAGGGGCTTATGCTTGAGTGGTCTTTGAGGAAAAGCAGACCCCTCTCTGGTTGGTGTTTAGCTCCTGTCTTGAACTGTCTTTGTATCTCCCTTTCCCTTTCTCTCTGTGCCCGTCTGGTCTTTTCTTTTTTTTTTTTTTTTTTTTTTTTTTTTTTGGGTCACACCTGGCGACGCTCAGGGGTTACTCCTGGCTCTGCACTCAGGAATTACTCCTGGTGGTGCTCTGGGGACCATATGGGATGCCAGGGATCGCACCCACGGCCGGCATGGGCTGGCCGTGTGCAACGCAAACGCCCTACCCGCTGGGCTATTGCTCTGGCCCCGCGCTTGGTCTTTCTTTCAAATGAGGACAAGCCGCTCTCAGTTCCTGAGGCTCCAGGGAAGAGGGAACCCTGACACTTACTGGGCTGGAGGAGGTCCCGCAAGCCAAGCCCACCCCTCCGAGGGCCACCCCACAGTCACACTCCTGAGCCTCTGCTGTGGGCGTCTGTTGCAAGTGCTGCTTTAGGGGCCAGAGAGAGAGAGAGAGAGAGAGAGAGAGAGAGAGAGAGAGAGAGAGAGAGAAACAGGGATGAAGGCCTTGCATGTTCCAAACCTGGTTGGTTCCCCAGCCCCCCAAGTTGTTCTAGAGCACTATTGGGGAGTGAGGACAGCTGGGGGGAGCATCCCCAACCTCCCACAAGGAAAACCAAAGGGGGAAGAAAAGAAAATGGTACTTTAAGCACTTGTGACTCAGTCTTGACTCAGCCATTCCTCCTGTCACTCAGCTGTTCTTCCTGTGACTCAGCCATTCCTCCTGTAACTCAGCTGTTCTTCCTGTGACTCAACAGTTCCTCCTGTGACTCAGTCTGTTCCTCCTGTGACTCAGCAGTTCCTGCTGTGACTCAGCTGTTCCTCCTATGACTCAGCCATTCCTCCTCTGACTCAGCCATTCCTCCTGTGACTAAGCGTCCTCAGCCGTTCCTCCTGTGACTCAGCTGTTCTTCCTGTGACTCGACCATTCCTCCTCTGACTCAGCCATTCCTCCTGTGACTCAGCTGTTCTTCCTATGACTCACCTGTTCCTCCTGTGATTCAGCCATTCATCCTGTGACTCAGCCATTCCTCTATCCTCTAGGAGGAGCTTACTGTCACTAGCAGTATTAGTGTAGCAACAGCCCACTGGAACACAAGATTGCATCATTAAAAACTCTCCATGTGGGGCCAGAGAGATAGTACAGGGGGGTAAGGCATTTGCCTTATATGCAGCACACCTGGGTTTGATTTCTAGCACCCCATATAGTTCCATGAGCACCACCAGGAGTGATCCCTGAGCACTGCTGGGTGTGGCCCAAAACAAAAGAAACAAAAATCACCACGTGTAGCTACTACTTTAAGTGCACTGATGTGCACAGTGGGTAGGACATTTGCCTTACACATGGCCAACCGGGGTTCAATCCCCGGCATCCCATATGGCCCCCGAGCACTACCAGGAGTAATTCCTGAGTGAAGAGCCAGGAGTAACCTCTGAGCATCACCGGGTGTGACCCAAAAAGAAAAAAAAGTGCACCAATGTGTAGGAATGAGAGTTCCACTTTACAGGTGTGAAAGCCAGGCCCAGGAATAGTGCGAATAAGCTCAGGGAGACAACAGTGGCCGGAGCGATAGCACAGAGGGGAGGGTGTTTATTTGCCTTGCACATGGCTGACCTAGATTCAACTCCCAGCATCCCATATGGTCACCGAGCAAGCAATTCCTGAGTGCACAGCCAGGACCAACGCCTGACCAGGTGTGACCCCCAAATAAAGCTAAGAGACAATAGCAGGTGTCTGTCCCCACACTGCAGCTTATGCTCTGACCCTCTGCTGTGGTCCTGTGGAGATTCTGGCATTGGAAGTGTCTGCTCCATCAGGACAACAGGGGCTCCCTCCTGCTGATGTCACCTCTGCATGAAGCACTCTCCTATGCCATCATCACTGCGTCCCCTCAGAGCCTCCCACTGGGACCTTTCTGCCACAGAAGAGAGCAAGAGGATGGGAGGATTGTAGTGGCAGAGGGACCTGCCCCCTTACAGGACATCCTGAGCACTAAACCAGCCATATCTGCTAACGCAGACATCGGCGTCTCCTCCTTAGCCTAACTCAGCCTCTGCTCGTGATGTGTCCTTCCTTTTTATACAACTTACATTTCAGTTGTTTTTCTGTCTTCTATGGAGTAGTTTGCATGTGGCTTATGCTCAGGATTTGGAGGATGACAGGCAGCCTCAGTTGGTCATTGGTCAACCTCTCAAGCTTAGCTCATCCACATGACAGCACCAGAAGCCAGGCCCATGTTGGACATTTTTTAAAAATATTTTATTATACCACCATGAGATAATGTTGGGAACTTTTGATGCTGTGAAACAGGAAAACCCTTTTATTAAAGCTGAGTTCACAGGAGTTCAATCACTGTCACTGTCTTCCCGTTCATCATCGATTTGCTCAGGCGGGCCCCAGTAACATCTCCACATGTCCTGTCTCATGCTAGTAGAGCCCAAGGGCACCTGCTTGCTCCAGGAACATAAAGAGCCTCAATCCATTCCGGAATGAGGTCTATAATTTTACTGGTATTTGGCATATCAAGTACAACAAGGGTAGCTTGCCAGGCTCTGCCGTGCAGATAGCAACAGGAGTTCAGTATGGAAAGTAAGTGGGGGGCAAATGTCTCTGGCGGCTGAAAGGGGGCTTCGTGACCCCTGCTGTGGACCCCCCAGGGGATAGCTAGGTCAGGAATATCATAGCCCAAAACTCATGGGGGAAGATCATGCCTTACTTCACATAAGGAGAATGCTCAAATTTGAGCCAGTGCAAGAAGCGAGACCCGCCGTCTTGCTTTCGAGTGTTTGCTGCAGTGTTTATCAATGGCCTTCAGGGCTCCCCCTTCCTTTCACACAAATGTGTTTTGTCTTTTCTCCATTAACCTTGTTCGTGCATGATTCTCCGGGAAGATGCAGTGTCTCCGCTGGCTGAACCCATCCCCTTTCTCCTCTGGGGCCCTCACGAATTGGCAGCCCCGGGAGGGCGGAGACTGTATTCAGTCTGTTCTTGCCCTTGGTCTTTGCAGCTGACCCTGCTTGCATGGGATCTAAGCCTCTGGGTTCTCAGGGAGCTGGCACCAGGCCCAGCTAGAAGCCTGGCTGCTTCTCAGCCGAACTGCCACCCTGCCCAGCTGTCAAGGGCCCCGAGAATATTAGTTCATTTTAATATTATCCTAAGAAAGATTAATTAGGAAGGTAAATTTGATCTAAAAGGTGTAATTAATTCCAAAACCAAATAGGAGAGTGTTATAAATTTTCTGCATTTCCTTCTAGGGCTGTGGGGAGCCAGGGTTGACTGGAAGAACCCAGAATAATTAGTAAATGTTGCCTGTAGAACAAACTCCACGTGGCTCTGTATGTGGGGTGTGCTCACGGCGAGATGCCGCTTTTGCAAGAGAGAACGGAGGAAGCCCCAGCCCTATCAGATGCCCTGTCTCAGCTTTTCTAGGTCATGGTCATCCTTTGCTGGGCTTCCTCTCTAGACTAACCCCCAAAGGCCTGGTCCAAACAGTCTTCAGCTCTTTGCTGCTGCCCCCAGTAGCTCCGGCTTTATCCTACTCTTTCTCCCTCAGCCCCAAACCCAGCCGGCATCAAGTGCACGAACATAGAAACCCTAAGCCAGCATCAGTTGGTATTTTATCTGCAAGACTCACGTAGAAACTTCTAGCAGGGCCTGGAGGAGAAGCTGCTCCTTGGCCGGCCTTAGCTGCCTGCCTGGCTCTTTAGTCCTTTCAGTCTTGGGGGCTCCCAAGGGGGTCCTGTAGAGGCCATTAACAGCTTATCTTTGTTGTTGTTTTGTTTGGGAGCCTTATCCAAGTTGCTCAGGGCTCTGTGCTCAGGGCTCACTCCTGAGAGACCAGGGGACCGTTATCTGGGGCAGGGAATCTATCCTTCGAGCAGGTGCCTTCATCTCTCTGGCCTCAGCTTTCTCTTCTTTTCTTGTACTTAAATCATTTTCTTGTACTTAAATTGTTTTCTCCTCAATGAATAAGTTGCTTAAAAGTTCTGTGATTTCTCACTAGGACCTGCGTGTCTCAGTGAAGCGATCTGCTCCAGCTAGCTGGAATAAACCCCATTTGTTATTGCATTACGAGTGTGGTTCTTTGCCATCCAAGCGGGAAGCGGGCAAACGGAGCGAGGCTCCAACAGGATAAGTTTCCAAAGTCAATAAACCCGCATGGTGTCTGTCCAAAATATCAATAACTATCCTTTTTGGGTCACACCCAGTGATGCTCAGGGGTTACTCCTGGCTCTGCACTCAGGAATTACTCCTGGTGGAGCTCAGGGGACCATATGGCATGCCGGGGATTGAACCCAGGTCAGCTTCGTGCAAGGCAAATGCCCTCCTCGCTGTACTGTCGCTCTGGCCCCAAATTTCAATAACTATTTGTTGAAAGAAATTTGTCACTGGTGCTGGGGTTATGGCTTGGGTGGACATGCCGAGCATACGTGAGGACAGAGTTCAACCGCTGGACATACAGGCATGGCCCCTTAGTAAAAAAAATGTTTTGTTTTCTGGGCCACACTTGGCAATACTTAGGGATTATTCATGGCTCTGCTTGAGGATCACTACTGGAAGTTCTCAGGGCAGTACTAAGGATCAAATCCAGGGTGGCTGGGTGTAAGGCCGGCACCCTACCTGCTGTGCAATCTCTTTGGCCCTTATTTTAGAGGGGGGGTGGCTGGCACACATGGACATACTCTGTGTAATTTGGTCCCTGGGATCACTCCTAGCAGAGCTCAGCGGACCATGAGCTACCAGAATGGACCCCAGGCCTCTCACATTCAAAGTTTGAGGTCCAGCCCTTGGAGCTTTTAGGATACATCCCCATTAAAAAAAAAAATTTTGTAAAAAAAAAAAAAATTTGTGGGCTGGATAGTACAATGGGAGGGTGTTTGCCTTGCATGCAGCTAACCCGGGTTCAATCCCTGGCATCCCATATGGTCCTCTGAGTACCGCCAGGAATAATTCCTGAGCAAAGATCCAGGAAGTAACCCTGAGCATTGCCAGGTGTGACCCAAAAAAGAAAAAAATGGTATTTTGGGGGCCGGAGCGATAACACAGAGGGTAGGGCATTTGCCTTGCATGCGGCTGACCTGGGTTCGATCCCGGCATCCCATACGGTCCCCTAGCAACACCAGGAGTAATTCCTGAGCAAAGATCCAGGAAGTAACCCCTGAGCTTAGCCATTGCCGGTGTGACCCAAAAAGCAAAAAAAAAAAAAAAAAAGTATTTTTTTTATGTTGCAGTTTTTTAATTTTGTTTTCATTGTTTTCTATTATTTATTGACTTTGGAAACTTACTGTTGGAGCCCCTCGCTCCGTTTGTCCGCTTCCCGCTCGGATGGCAAAGAACCACACTTGTAATGCAATAACAAACAGGGTTTATTCCAGCTAACTGGGGCCGATCGCTTCACTGAGACACGCAGGTCTAGTGAGAATGTTCGATCCTGGGGAGAGGGTAAGAAGGGATTATATAGGCCTTCCAAGGCCGTTCCATGCGTAATAGCCCACACAAATCCATATAGCCAATACACTTAAAGAAAACGTATTTCAAACTTTTTCACCCTAAAAAATGGTCATGCAAACTTACAGAAGGACAAGAGAAGTGGCCTGTCCTGTTCCAGTCATGTGCTTACCAACCTTGAGGACGTCCTGTCCTCAGCCAGTGGTAAAACTATACTATCCAGATGACCAGGATAGATATGTGAGGTCAATGACTTGTTTCTCAAGACCCCAGGGCTTACATAGTTGGGCCATAGCAGGATCTAACAACCCTGTGATGCTCGGGGGCTACTTCCAGCTCAGTGTTTGAGGTGTGCTCCCAGTTGCCAGTCCCCATATAAAAATTTGTTGAAAGAAAGAAATTAATCAGGGCTGGGAACACATGCCGGAGCACATGCTTTGCATGCTAGAGCCTGGGTTTGATCCCTGGCACCACATGAGCCCGTGGCACCACTGGGAGCAACCCATGAGCACTGAGCTGGGACCAGCCTCTGAGCACCACATGATGTCCTGCAAATACAAATAGACATAAGAAAAAATTGTATTGTAAAAACGTATTTAGAATGAGCCAGTGGCTGTTTAGATGATGCTCATGTTCCGGGCCAACACAAGCCACTTAAGTCAGATACAAATTTTATTTTTTGTTGGACTGCTCAAGGATCACCCCTGGTGGGGCTGAGGGTGTGGAGACTGAGCCTGGGGCCACGTGCTGGCCCGGCCCCAACCCACAGAACCTTTGCTCCAACCTCAAAAGAGAAACTTTTTGGGCCGCGGAGGCATTTGCCTTGTATCGCGGCTGGCCCATGCCAGCCCGGGTTCAATCCCCGACATCCCATATGGTTCCCCGAGCACCACCAGGAGTAATTCCTGAGTGCAGAGCCAGGAGAAACCCCTGAGCATTGCCAGGTGTAATCCAAAAAAGCAAAAAAAAGAGAGAGAGAGAGAGAGAGGGGGGAGAGAGAGAGAGAGAGAGAGAGAGAGAGAGAGAGAGAGAGAGAGAGAGAAACTTTTTGAGTCACACCGGAATTGCTCTGGGATTGCACCTGGCTGTGCTCAGGGGATCATATGGAATGTCAGGGATCAAATCCCTGCTGGCTGCATGCAAGGTAAACACCCTCTCCACTGTATTGCTCAGGTCCCCCATAAACAATTCTTTTTTTTTTTTTGCTTTTTGAGTCACACCTGGCGATGCTCAGGGGTTACTCCTGGCTCTGCACTCAGGAATTACTCCTGCTGGTGCTCAGGGACCATATGGGATGCCAGGGATCAAATCCCAGTCAGCCCAATGCAAGGCAAATGCCCTCCCTGCTGTACTATTGCTCCAGAGCCCCATAAACAAATTTTTGGCTTTTTGGGTTACCCAGTGATGTTCAGGGGCTACTCCTGCCTTTGCACTCAGGAATTACTCCTGGCAGTGCTTTGGGGACCATATGGGATGCCGGGTATTTAACCTGGGTCAGCTATGTGCAAGGCAAATGCCCTCCCACTGTACTATGTGCAGAAGTATGTAGGACTACTCCTGACCCTCCTAAACGTTAATTAACGAAAATGGCCAAGGGGCCAGAGTGACAGTACAGCGGTCGGCACACGACTGAGCCAAGTTCTGTCCCTGGCATCTCGTATAGTCTCCTGAACACTGCTGGGTGGTAGCCCCAAAAGAAATAAATAGATCAATAAAAAGAAAATGGCCAGTGAGTAATTTCACTGGCCATTAACAATAATGTCAACAAAATCAGCTCATGAAAACCTGAACTTTCTCCTCCTTCCTCCCGTTTCAAAAGTGAGACTTGAAATGTCTGGAAGGTCCTCAGTCCCTCCCCTGCCGCAGAGCTGAGGATGGCTGTGAACCGGCTTCTCTGACAGCTGCTGGTCTTTGCTTTAGTTGACTTCCCCCTTTGCAAATGTTATTGGCAATTGAAACTGCAAATCTACTTTCTGCTCTCCTATGTAAATTACATTTACATTTAAATTGTGCTTTCTTCCAAAGGATGGGGTTAGTAAATAACTGGCAGATTAAACTGGAGGAGAGGAAATTGTGCCCCAGTCAACCCTGAGACTGAAGTGACATCTGGCTTTTTACTATTTCCGTTATTTCAGTTTAATAACAGCATGTGGCATTAAGGGAGAAGAAATTGGATCTCCATTTTAATGAAAGGAGGAAGCTCCCAGGGTTTAGGCACCTTATCATGTTGAATACCTAGTCGATTGGCAATTAAAACTTGCTTCCCTCAAGAAATGGGATAAAATATCTTTGCAGCATAGAGGGAGTCAAAAACAAAAAACAAGTTAATGCCCAGGGCTTCAGAGATAAGGCCAAAGGAAATGGGTATCCATAACACCAACATTTCAGGACGCCATAGAGCACGGGGATTCTTCAACTGACTGCTGCGATTGGAACCATTGGGTATGCTAGCAGAGTCTTCTGGAGGGGTCCAGACAGGGGATACCTATAGGCCGTGGTTGAGATCATCCCTTTGGATCCTTTGTCATCCAGGAAAATATTTCAGAAACGTCTGTTTTATTCCAATAGTTTATTGTATGTATGAAACGGATCTGCCTGATGCTGTTTCTTGTGAAAGCAATTCCGGGAAACAAACAAAAGCTTAGTGAATCCTAAAAAAGCCCCACCCATCCTTTCCAGGCTTTGAAAAAAATGTGCCCATTTTCAAAGTCTGGTGAATCCAGTGTTTGGGCACCGGCAAGTGCTTGCTTATGTGTTTATTTAGAAACTGTGGCTGGATTCAGGAGTTCTGAGGTTAGAGCCTGGACTTGTCCTGCTTCGCCTTAGAGAAGCCCCCTTCTTCAGGAGTTCCTGAAGGGGTGAAATGACCGGTACCGGGGGCAGGTGAAAACGGAAGGGAGGCTTCTGAAAAAGAAGCAAAGTGGAAACATCAGTGGTACAGCTCACTTGCCTTGCACGAGGTTGACCTGGATTCAATCCCTTGCCACGGATAGTCCCACAGACTCCTCCAGAAATGATCCTTGAGCATAAAGCCAGGAGTAAGTCCTTAGCATTGCTGAGCACGTCCCCAAAGCAAACAAACAAACAAAAATAAAATAAAGTTATTTAAAGGACTAGAAAGATAGTACAGGAGCGAAGTCTCTTGCTTTTGCATGCAGCTGACCCAGGTTTAGTCCCCAGAAACACACTTGGTTGCCAGGGAGTAAACCCTCAAGAACTGCTGGGTTGGTAACACGCCCCCCACAACAAAAAAAAAAAAAAACCTGAAAATGGGATCATTGAATAATGGGAAACTGCTATAGTGCTTTGCTGTGTGCCGAGATTTCACGTCTACTTCACTGAGTCCGGGGAGGTGCCATGATAATCCTGCACAGACAACGGGTGTAGAGAGGTTGGAAACTCACCCTTAGGGAGTCAGAGCTGCTGCAGGCACCCCTGTCTCTGACGTCCTCAGCTGGTTTCCTCCTGTCCCTGTAGCCCAACTAAGGTGGTGTGCACATTTTATCTTGTACAACTGGGTTTAAAGTCTCAGCAGTCTTTCCTGAAAGTCTTAAATCTGAGGGATTTCCTCTTAAACACAAAGGAAAACTAGTTTTGACAGCAATAGCCCTCAACCGTTTAGATGCTGAGGCCTTCCCAGGCGATCTCACAGGAGGCGCGAGCGGCTCCATGAGGTGAGATGAAAGCGCTATGAGAAGGCTGCAACCACCCAAATTGTCCAGTGTTACTGTAGTCTACTCCAATTCTCTTAAGGAGGGGTGGGTGTGGGGCCACTCCCCACAGCGCTCAGGGCTTCTGTGCTCAGGGTTCGCTCCTGGAGGTGCTTGGAGGAGCATGTGGGCCAGGGATTAAACCAGAGTTGGGGGCACCTTACCCCGCTATTTTAATTTGCTTCCTTCCCCAGTTATTTGTTTTGTTATTACAGTACTGGGATCTGAACCTAGTTCTGGAAAGAAGGTGCACAACCACTGGCCACATCTCGCGTCCCAAATCATTCTGGGGAGGGGGAGTACATGTGGAATGCTCAGGGCTTACTCTTATTTCTGTGCTCAGAGATTCCTCCAGACAGTGCTCAGGGGAACATATGCAGTGCCAGAGATTTAACCTGGTTGGTCACATATAAGGCAAGTCCCTCATCTGTTGTCTCTCTGTCTCTCTTGCCCCAGTTCTCTCTCTCTCTCTCTCTCTCTCTCTCTCTCTCTCTCTCTCTCTCTCTCTGTCTCTTGGTTTGGAGGGTTGGAGGTGGTGTTGAGCACCCAGGTTGTTTTGACTTGTTGCTCAGGGCTTGCTCCTGGCTCTCAGCTCAGGAATCACATCCTTCACACTTGGCGGGCTCAGGGGATCATATGGGGTGCGAGGGATTGAACCTAGGTTGGCCACATGCAAGGCAAGCACCCTATCTGCTGTATTATTTCTCCAACACGTCCCCACCCCAATTTTTTATTCTAAATGAGCAGTTCCTCGAGTCATATTGGTTTTGTCCGCATTCTCTTTCTCTCTGGAGAGTAAGGCCAGGTATCCATTTACTACGGGTCTCTTGCTGGTGCCTAGAGCTACCACCAAGGAGAAATCATTGTTTGATTTCTCTTTTATCTGCCCATTTCTTGGCATGCTTTGTCTTGGTGGCAACTTTTGTATATAATTTCCTGTGTGTATTAAAAACTTCTCTGTATCTTTGGGTGTTTCTTCCTGGCAAGCTGCCTCTGGAGCCAACCTGGGCCTCCCTTCGCTTGAACTGAGGTTAAATTACCCATCTAACTACCCCTCAGTCTGTTGCTATGGACGTTACTGATGTCACACATGTCAGTATTATGATTACCATAATATCTGACAGGCAAAAAAGAGGTTATTGGGAGAAGCCCTTGGGTGAAACTTGCCCAGCTTTAGCAACTAACCCTACCGCATAGACTTGCCAAGATGTAAAGGGTAAGTAGATTAATCGTTCTCTGGGTTCTATTGGAATATTTCCCTCCCGTGTGCGTGTTCCTCTGGGTAATTGTCTACTGTCACTTGAAATTGATGAGGGCTCTTCTGGAGGTTATTTTGGGGAAGGTGATGAAACAACAGACAGCTGTTCTCGGAACAAATGTTACAGGATCTGCTGAAACTGGCTTCCAGGAGAAACCAGAGGTACCCTTGTCCTTTTCCTTCCTACTGGGAGGTCAAATGAGGAAGCTTAAATTTACCCTGTGCCTGCTGTGTACCCAAATGTGACTCTGGACAGTGTTGCTTTGAGCTCAAAACTGCTCAGCTAGCCATTCAGAAGCAGCCTCTTACACAATTCACGGCTTTTTAACTTGTATTCAGTGTTCTTCCTAATTGGACATTGACTGATCACCAACAAAAGCAAAATCATTACTTAAAATTGGTCTATATCCTCCGATGCTGAGTAATTGTTTTGCATTTATTTTCATGAATAAGAGAGAGGCCTCGAAACATGATAGAAATGAAGCCCAAGAAATAATTTCCTAAATTAAAAATCTGGTAAAATATTTGACAAATGAGTCTGTCGTTTTTTCAGACTTTGTTAAGTAGGTGGACAGGTCAGTTTGGGGGGTACAATGGGACCAGTGGAAGAAAACAGGTTGAACTGTCAAACAGGCTGTGTGAGAGTGGGAAGCTGTACCGAGTCGAGTGAATCTCCATCATTTTGTGCCCCAGAGGGTGACTCGCTGACTGTTTTCAAATGCCAATTCAGCAATTACGAAGTCTGCTGGTGGTTAATTAAAAACTACCATCTCGTTATGTTTAGAGTTAAATTACAAGTGTGAAAACTACTACTGCTTGCAATAAGCAAGTGCTCCGAACTCTCTGGACTCTCACCAAGGGAGGACAGGGATAAATAACTTTTATTTAATTCTAAAAAAAAAAAATCTCTTGGCTCTCTCATATTTAATTAACTTATCTTCTCAGAGCTTGGGTCTTATTGAGAGTTCCTAAGCAGTTATGGAAATATTTGTTCATTTATTCATTTGTCCATTTTGTGTGGATTTTTCTCATATTAGTTTTATTAAAAGAAAATAGGGGGCCCCTTTGCACCTTTAGAACAGGAGATGCAAAGAGGGAACCTGGAACCAGAAAACCGACTTGATTGGGGGGAGCTTCCCAGGTGGCCTCCCCCGTCTCCACCAGGCAGGAGAGATAGAAGAGGGGTCAGGAGAAAGGCAAGTCCCCAAGGGGAGCGTCACTGTCTTCTGGATCATCGTTGCTTGCATGTGAAACACAGAGCAAACTATTTATGAGTTTTCTGAGGAATAGGGAGTTCCAAGAACTGGGTGTTGCCCCTTATTTTAAGTCCGTCTTAGCCTCTGTCCCGAGGCTGCATCTCGGATTCTGCTGGCCTGGGCAGGAGTGAACCCGCAGCTGAGAGCTGCTTCAGCAAAGAGCAGTGGGGAGACCACATCCTGCCAGCGGCTGTTTCCCTGTCTCCATTTGAGTAGAAAAATTAGAAGTGCCCTGAGGTCACCGAGGAAAGTGACACCACATCTCTCGCCGATAAGGCAGCTCACCATAGAAGGGGTTCAGAGAGAAAACAGCAAACGTGACACCGTGCCAATGAGGAGGCTGGGTGTTAGGACACTGTGAGCCGGCGAGGTCGCCATGGCAGACACTGTGAGCCGGTGAGGTCGCCATGGCAGACACTGTGAGCCAGCGAAGTCGCCATGGCAGACACTGTGAGCCAGCAAAGTCACCATGGCAGACACTGTGAGCCAGGAAGGTTGTATGGCAGACACTGGAGCAGCCATGGCAGATACGGGCCGGAGGGCATGGCAGACACGGAGCCCGAGGTTGCCAGGCAGACACGTGAGCCAGCAAGTCACCAGACAGGGGCAGCAAGGTTGTTATGGCAGACACTGTGAGCCAGCAAGGTCGCCATGGCAGACACTGTGAGCCAGGAAGGTTGCTATGGTAGACACTGTGAGCCTGTGAGGTCGCCATGGCAGACACTGTGAGCCAGGAAGGTTGCCATGGTAGACACTGTGAGCCCGTGAGGTCGCCATGGCAGACACTGTGAGCGGGTGAGGTCGCCATGGCAGACACTGTGAGCCAGGAAGGTTGCCATGGCAGACACTGTAAGCTGACAAGGTCGCCATGGCAGACACTGTGAGCCAGCAAGGGTGGCAGGGCACTGTGAGCCAGGAAGGTTGCTATGGCAGACACTGTGAGCTGGCGAGGTCGCCATAGCAGACACTGTGAGCCAGGAAGGTTGCCACGCTTATCTGTAAGACCGTCTTAATAAATGCCATGTTTTACTCTCTTAAAGATTCCAGCCATCAGAGGAGACCAAACTTCTATCACCATGGTGGGCGTGAAGTACCTGAGCAACCAGGAATTACAGTGTGAACTGGAGAGGCTTGGATTTTCGCCTGGCCCAATACTGCGTAGGCATGCAGCACATGTTAGAGGCAGTCGCGTGTTCCTTATAGACTGCCTCCAAGCAGTTAACAGTGTTTACAGCAGATGAGCATAAGCAATAAAAACCATTACCATAGAAATAACAAGGAAAAAAATCCAGAAAGCCAGGAAGATGAAAGAGATTATAAATGATAAATGAAGAGAGTCTCCTGCAATGAATAAGTATGAGAAAAGATTGGGTATCTCCAAGAGCAGAAACTCTTGATGACATCACCCTGATTTTTTTTTAATGTCTGCTGTTCATGCTGGGTTAACATTGTCTGCCTTATTCTCCGTCTAGCCAAAGTCTGGCTCTATGGCTTGCCCATAAAGACCTCACCTAAAGTGATAGTGGAGGGGAGTAGGCTGAGTAGCTCTAAACGAAATGAAAAGAGTCATCTCGTTTAAAAGCCAGGAAGGTAGGAGAATAAGGTCTGGGCTGTGAATTACCTGGAAGATCACACACATAAACAAGAGTTTTTTTTTTTTTTTTGCGTCACATCCCGCAATGCTGGGGGGTACTCCTGGCTCTGCACTCAGGAATTACTCCCTGGCGGTGCTCAGGGACCATATGGGATGCCAGGGCTCAAACCCGGGTCTGCCGTGTGCAAGGCAAACGCCCTCCCTGCTAGGCTATTGCTCTGGCCTGGTGTAAACAAGAGTTTAACCTGTTCTCTTTCTTCCTCAGCTTCCACCAGAACAATCTATGAAAAGAAGTTAAAGCAACTGATGGTCTTGAATCCCTGTGTGTCACCTGAGATCCACAAAACCAGAGAACAAGAGAAAGCAGAGCATTGTGATGGCACTAAAGGTACTGGGAGAGGCCTGTGCCACAGGGGCGACGCTGCATTTGGGACGGCCTTTGCAGTGTGGGGTTTTCAGCTATACAGGAGGGCATGGAATCCCCAGCTGGCCGGTCGCACACAGAGCCTGGGCTGCAGAAGAGGTGGTGTCTCCTGCCGGTGGCGCAGGGAAGGGGAGGCTAACGCAGAGCGCCTCTAAACCAGTCAAATCCAGTGAGTCAGGAAGGCGAGGCTGACCCAAGTGCCTACAGAGCGTCCTTCGAGGTTACCTTGCCTTTGTCAATTCATCAGATTATTATTTCTTGAAATCACTTCTTCAAATTAAGTAATTTCATATCTAATAAGAAAGACAAACAGGGCCTGAGTGATAGCCCAGCGGGTAGGGCGTTTGCCTTGCCTGCGGCAGGCTAATGCCGGCCTGGGTTCGATCCTCGGCATCCCATATGGTCCCCTGAGCACCGCCAGGAAGTAATTCCTGAGTGCAGAGCCAAGAGTAGCCCCTGAGCATTGCTGGGTGTGACCCAAAAAAGCAAAAAAAAAAAAAAAAAAGAAAAGAAAAGAAAAGAAAGACAAACAGTTCTACCTTCCTGGACTCCTCCGACACCTACTATCCCCCTAACTGAATGGCAGACCACCATGGCTGGCTGACCATAGCTGCTCCCCTCGGGGCCCAGGGTGGGGTGGAGGGGTGGAGGCCTCAAGGGTACTTGGGCTTCGCTCAGCTCCCCATGCACTGCATGGCAGCCTTAGAGGCTGAGCTTAGACTCTTCTTAGTTATCTTTCATCTCATAATGTTTCCAAGCCTCTCTCATCCCGTAGATACTCATTAGGAGTCATTTTAGAGCCATAGTGAAATAGCAAGAACTAAAGTTTATTGAAGGCCATGAAAGCTGTTCATGATTGGGTTTCAGTCACAAAACGTTAAGGTACCCGTCCCTCCACCCATGCACATTTCCCACTACCAGTGTGCCCTTTACCCTCCTCCCATTCCCAGCCTCCACATCAGGCATTTCCTTCTTTCTCCCCTCTCTCTGCCATTGGGCATGATGGTCCGCAATACAGATACTGAGAGGTTACCGTGTTTGTTCCTGTGCCTATTCTGCGCAGTGTTTATTCAACGGTCTCTCACCACTATGTCTGTCATAGTGGGCCCTTCCCTATCCCAACTGCCTTTCCCGAGAGGTTGAAGCAGGCTTCCAGCATGGACCAACCCTCCTGGCCCCTGTTTCTGCTGACCTTGAATATTGTTTCATCTTATGTTGTTCACGCCCACAAATGAGTGCAGTCATTCTGTGTCTGTTCCTCTCCTTCCCAATCTTTTCACTCAGCATGATGCTCTCTCTCCATGTCTGTTCATTTGGAAGCAAATATCGTGACATCATTCTTCCCTCACCCACGTGACATCATTTAACTGTCACAACACTTTGAGTAAACGTCAGGAGGGGCTAGTGACTGAGCTGCATTTCAGGGGAGGAAGAATCTCACTCAGCACTCAGAAAGCCGCCATGGAGGACACGTCCTCTGCCTTCACCGCCTCCCAGGTCCAGCTCCTGGAACAGTGCTGGTCGGCAGCAGGATTTAGCCTCTTTGTAAGCGTGGAAGTGACAAGAGAGATTTTTTTTTAAAACATTAAATAACCCTGAGATACATGATCACAAAGTTGTCCATGGTTGGGTTCCAGTCACCACGATGTTCCGACACTGGTCCCTTCACCAGTGTTCATGTCCCACCACCAATGTCCCAGTTTCCATCCCACCAACCTGCCTCTAAGGCAGCCATTTGACTTGCTCTTACCCGTCTTCCCTTCTGGTCATTACGGTTTGGGAGGCAGACAGTGTAAGGTATCACGTACATCCCCTTACCTACTTTAGCTCTCTGTTCTTGCCCACAGTGATCGTTTCTCACTGTCATTGTCACAGTGGTCCCTTGTCACTGTAACTGCCTGACCGGATGTGACCAAGTCTGTCTCCTGGCTCCCTGCCCTTTCACACCTCATACTCTGTTGGCAGTTTTCTGACATTTATTTTTATTTATTTAGGTTTTGGGGTCACACCCATTGGTGCTCAGGACTTACTCCTGGTTCTGCACTCAGGGATCATTCCTGGCAGGCTCAGGGGGACTAAATGGGGTGCCAGGAATGGAACCCTTTGCTCACAGTTCCTAAAGTGACAATAAGTACATCATTTTTGCCATGTTTGGACTACCTGAAAATGCGATTTCTTTGAGTTCAAATTAACGGTTGCAACAAGACAGTATCCGTGGCCCTCTGAAAAATCTCCCATAATGCCTGGGCTTGGAGGTGGTGTAGGTGCTGGAACCTTCCCCAAGGGCCAGCAAGGCTCATTGCAGAGGTCAAAAGTGCAGGGAAGAACTGCACTGGCTGGGACAGAACAGTCAGCACAAAGGCGTGAGCGCAGGGTGTGAGCAGTAACCCCAGCACGGGCGCAGGGGGTGCGCAGTGACCCCAGCACAGAGGCACGGTGACCCTACCCCTGTCCTGGGGTATGCTGGGTTCAGAGTCCTGCCCCAGTCTGGGCCTGCCTGTTTCCTGCTCCAGAAAGTTGCTGATGGACCATGTGGCCTTCAGTGAAACCCGAGGCTGGAAGAGGCCAGTGAGAAGGGCTTTGCCCTGGCCGTTGAGGACAGCCCAGACTGCAGCGCGGCAAAACCAGCTGCCACACTTTCAGGCAGATTGCCCTGATTCCAGCAGGAGCTCTCGGGGCTCACTCAGGCCAGGCTGAGGAGCAGGGGGCCTGCCGGTGATAAGTTCTGCACTGCTGTTCCCTCACTGCCCACCTGCTACTGTCCAACTGCGGGCCCCCCGGCGGAAGCTGGGGTGCAGCTGTCCCCTCAGATGCGGTTCTGCAGTGCCACTGGCCTGTGGCTGGTGAGGTAGACAGTCCACTTCTGCAGGCCAGGTCTTTGTTTGAGGGGCCACACCTGGCTGTGCTGAAGGCTGACTCCTAGCTCTAAGCTCAAGGATCACTCCTGGTGGGTCACAGCTGTATGTGGTGCTGGGGACGGCCGTGTGCAAGGAAAGTGCCCTACCCACTGTACTATCTCTCCGGTCCCTCCAGGTCAGGCAGACATTTGAGCTTATGTGGAGGGACCGGCAGAGACGGTGCCTTTCAGATGGGGGGGGTGAAATAGAGCTGAGGGGCCCTGTGGTTCCTCAGCTATGGTGGCGTTGGAGGAACAGGTGGGGCCGGGGCTTCATCAGAGAGAGCATCTGGGCGGTCCTCGCCTCCTCACTCACCGTGTTGGCATGTGTGGATCGGGCCGTGAGAGCTCACGGACACTCTGCTGCCTGAGCATATGCAGCTCACTGTCCTTCCCCCCACCTCAGAGAGCAGCTCTGCAAGCAGGCGCAAGCGCAGTTGGACTCACAGCCGCCCAGGGCCCTGGTGGGCCTGCTTGCAAAGCCGGTTAGCCCCAGTCTGAGGCTACCTCCCCCAGGAGACTTTCTGGATGCAGGAGGAGAAAAATCCTCCTGCCCTCTTTTGGCGGCTCAATCATGAGGCTTTTAGCTAGTTGGAGGGAGAACAGGACTAGATTGAAAACAGTGGGTGAGGAGCTCTGGGCTTGGGCCCAGTAGGCATCAGATCCGACAGCTTCTCGTTAGCTGCCGCAGCTCAGAAATGCTCCTTTCCCTTAGAAAGGCCAAACAGACCTTCCCCCGCTCCCAGAGTCTGCCCTGTGACGACGGCAGGTTGTTCCTTTTGCTCCTCTGTTCTCATGGCCTCTTTTCCCTTTGTATCCCAAGACTCAGAACTTAATGATACTATCGTTCTGAAAGGAAATATCATAATCTCAACAGAAAAATGCACAGGACCCCAAAAGGTATGTACAATTCTAATGCTTCTACACGTATATTAGAATAGGAAATAGTGCTTTCCATAACTATTAGGATGAAGGCACTACATTCTGTCTGGGAAAAAGCTCCCTGTAGGCCCAGGGGAGGTCTCAGAGACTAAGGTCCGTGCTCTGCATGTGAACCCCAGGTTCAATCCCCAGCATGAAGTACCAGCAGATGTTACCCCACCCCTGACTAATAAAAGCACCCCTAATGTTCTCTTGTGTTTCAGGAAACTCACTTGCTGAGTTTAGATGAATATAAAGAGAAATCCAAGTGGACATTCCTGCCACATGCTATAGGTTTAACTTTCTTGTTTGAGTTTTGGGTCACACCCAGAGGTTCCTGGCTCTGCACTTAAGAATTATTCCTGGGGCCGGGGCGATAGCCCAGCGGCAGGGCGTTGCCTTGCATGCGGCCGGCCTGTGCCGCCCGGGTTCGATCCCCCGGCATCCCATATGGTCCCCCGAGCACCGCCAGGAGTAATTCCTGAGTGCAGAGCCAGGAGTAACCCCCTGAGCACTGCGGGTGTGGCCCAAAAAGCAAAAAAAAAAAAAAAAAGAATTATTCCTGGTGGGCTGGAGCGATAGCCCAGCGGGTAGGGCGCTTGCCTTGCACGCGGCCAGCCTGTGCCGCCAGGGTTCGATCCCCGGCGTCCCATATGGCCCCCCGCGCACCGCCAGGAGTGATTCCTGAGTGCAGAGCCAGGAGTAACCCCTGAGCATTGCCGGGTGTGACCCAAAAGCAAAAAAAAAAAAAAAAAAAAAAAAAACAAGAATTATTCCTGGTGGTTGGGGCCGGAGCGATAGCCCAGCAGGTAGGGCCTTTGCCCGCAGCGCCGGCCCATGCCGCCCGGGTTCAATCCCGGCATCCCATATGGTCCCCGAGCACCGCCAGGAGTAATTCCTGAGTGCAGAGCCAGGAGTAACCCCTGAGCATTGCCGGGTGTGACCCAAAAAGCAAAAAAAAAAAAAAAAAATTATTCCTGGTGGTGCTTTGGACTATATGGGATGGTAGGGATAGAACCAGGGTTGGCCTCAGGCAAGGCCAATGCCCTCCCCTGCTGTGCTATTGCTCCGGCCCCTAAGTTTAAGTTTCTATTTAAACATAAATTAGACTCAATGAAGTAAATCTGGTATCTTAACAAATTTCCTAAAAAGGATTTTTTTTTAAAATATTGTCCAATGACTTGTGAAAGAATTTCTTTCTACTCAGGAAACTCTGTTTCTGCATAAATCCCTTTTGTAGATTCCTACAAAGACATCTGCAGGAGAATAAGAACCTAAATGCATCAGGTGGGGCCAGTGTCCTTCACTCTTGCTTTATAGAAACTGGAAATAAACCACAGCAATATTTGGCGTCAGGGAGGAGTACACCCAGCGTTGCTCAGGACTCATTCCTGGCTCTGTGTTCAGGGATTACTTCTGGTAGGGTTTGGGGGACCATGTGAGCCCCGGGGTGGAAGCCAGGTCAGCATGAAAGGAAAACACCCTCTCTACTATCTCTCTCATCACAACCACACCTTTGTCTTGAGTTGGCAATAAAATGAAATAAGAGATTTGTGACCGAAAGTGATTTGCTCTGAAGGATTTATATAAGTCAGTTTGATTCTTAGGTAGGGCCCCAAGACATCTGTTCAGCTTTAAATCTGAAAGTAAACAAGCATTTAAGATTCCCTGTGAAAGTGGTAGAAAGGCTGTTCATTGACACTTGTCTGTGTATGGGCTTTAGTGACGCCAGAGCAGCGGTGTGTACCTAACAGTCCTCAAAGCACCGGGAGGTAGGATTAGTGTTTCCCCAGACAGCAATAAGCACAGTTTGTGCCCAAAATTTACTAGATTCCTAGTAGAATAGTGAGCATTTTGAGATTTGGACTATATCCATTTCTGGGCAATTTTGAAACTGTGTGTGTGTGTGTGTGTGTGTGTGTGTGTGTGTGTGTGTGTGTGTGTGTGTGTTTCTATCAGTTACACAGCACAGGTGATTTGCCCTCAGGAACCTCAGAGTTGCTTTTTACCTGGAGGGACGTTTCCATCTTGGGGCCGCAGCCCCTGGAAGGAATGAGGGAAAACCAGAGTGTGACCCATGCTTTAAGTCCCCTTTTCCCAAAGATGGGGGTTGGGATTCGAGCTGGGACCTGAAACTACAAGCTTGGATTCGTGCGTAAAGCAGGTTGGAAGAGCATGTTGTTGCTACTGAGAAGAAAGGACATCTCCGCAGGCGGGCACCCAGCAGTGAAAGAGGATGTCCCCAGACCACCTGAGTGGTCACCCTGGGTCTGGGGGCATGTGCAGCAAAGGCCAGTGCTCGGAGAGCAACCGGGCCTGACAGCGCACCAACACTTTTGCCGGCTTCTGCTCCTTCTGTCTCCAGGCTCCAGGCCTTGCAGCTTTTGCGGGTTGTGTCTGGGCCTAGGAATTGCCTCTAGAGACCCCCCCGCCCCCGTCCACCTTCCAGAAACAGTCTTTTTTTTTTTTTTTTTTTTTTTTGCTTTTTGGGTCACACCCGGCAATGCTCAGGGGTTTCTCCTGGCTCTGCACTCAGGAATTACTCCTGGCGGCGCTCGGGGGGACCATATGGGATGCCGGGGATCGAACCCAGGCCGGCATGAGCCGGCCGGCAGTGGCAAACGCCCTACCCGCTGGGCTATCGCTCCGCCCCCAGAAACAGTTTTGAGGGGACAGCCTCTGTGTTCATTCAGTGGTCGGCCTGGGGAGGACTAGAAGGTGACTTTCCTTGCTGGCGGCACCGGAAGGACTCCATGTCCCCTGCTGACGGTGGGTCCCTACTCCTCAGACTTATTATTTGGGGTGTGTGGGGGAGGGATTGGGGCAACACCCAGTGGAACATAGGGCTATCTCCTGACTCTGTGTTAAGGGTCACTCCTGTGAGAGTGCAGGGGACCATATGGGATGCCAGGGAGTCAAGGCAGGTGCCTTACCCTCTGTGCTGTAACTGCGGCCCTCCTTACCCTCTGTGCTGTAACTAAGTTCCTGCCTTACCCTTTGTGCTGTAACTGCGGCCCTCCTTACCCTCTGTGCTGTAACTAAGTTCCTGCCTTACCCTCTGTGCTGTAACTGCGGCCCTCCTTACCCTCTGTGCTGTGACTGCGGCCCTCCTTACCCTCTGTGCCGTAACTGCGGCCCTCCTTACCCTCTGTGCTGTGACTGCGGCCCTCCTTACCCCTCTGTGCTGTGACTGCGGCCCTCCTTACCCTCTGTGCTGTAACTGCGCCCTCCTTACCCTCTGTGCTGTGACTGCGGCCCTCCTTACCCTCTGTGCCGTGACTGCGTCCCCTCCTTACCCTCTGTGCCGTAACTGCGGCCCTCCTTACCCTCTGTGCTGTGACTGCGGCCCTCCTTACCCTCTGTGCTGTGACTGCGGCCCTCCTTACCCTCTGTGCTGTGACTGCGGCCCTCCTTACCCTCTGTGCTGTAACTGCGGCCCTCCTTACCCTCTGTGCCATAACTGCGGCCCTCCTTACCCTCTGTGCTGTAACTGCGGCCCTCCTTACCCTCTGTGCCGTAACTGCGGCCCTCCTTACCCTCTGTGCTGTGACTGCGTCCCTCCTTACCCTCTGTGCGTAACTGCGGCCCTCCTTACCCTCTGTGCTGTAACTGCGGCCCTCCCTTACCCTCTGTGCCGTGACTGCGTCCCTCCTTACCCTCTGTGCTGTGACTGCGGCCCTCCTTACCCTCTGTGCTGTAACTGCGGCCCTCCTTACCCTCTGTGCGTGACTGCGGCCCTCCTTACCCTCTGTGCCGTGACTGCGGCCCTCCTAACCCTCTGTGCCGTGACTGCGGCCCTCCTTACCCTCTGTGCCGTAACTGCGGCCCTCCTAACCCTCTGTGCCGTAACTGCGGCCCTCCTTACCCTCTGTGCCGTAACTGCGGCCCTCCTAACCCTCTGTGCCGTAACTGCGGCCCTCCTTACCCTCTGTGCCGTGACTGCGGCCCTCCTAACCCCTCTGTGCTGTAACTGCGGCCCTCCTTACCCTCTGTGCCGTAACTGCGGCCCTCCTAACCCTCTGTGCCGTAACTGCGGCCCTCCCTTACCCTCTGTGCCGTAACTGCGGCCCTCCTTACCCTCTGTGCTGTAACTGCGGCCCTCCCTTACCCTCTGTGCCGTAACGCGCGCCCTCCTTACCCTCTGTGCCGTAACTGCGGCCCTCCTTACCCTCTGTGCTGTGACTGCGGCCCTCCTTACCCTCTGTGCCGTAACTGCGGCCCTCCTTACCCTCTGTGCCGTAACTGCGGCCCTCCTTACCCTCTGTGCTGTAACTGCGGCCCTCCTTACCCTCTGTGCCGTAACTGCGGCCCTCCTTACCCTCTGTGCCGTAACTGCGGCCCCTCCTTACCCTCTGTGCCGTAACTGCGGCCCCTCCTTACCCTCTGTGCTGTAACTGCGGCCCCTCCTTACCCTCTGTGCCGTAACTGCGGCCCTCCCTTACCCTCTGTGCTGTAACTGCGGCCCTCCTTACCCTCTGTGCCGTAACTGCGGCCCTCCTTACCCTCTGTGCCGTAACTGCGGCCCTCCTAACCCTCTGTGCCGTAACTGCGGCCCCTCCTTACCCTCTGTGCCGTAACTGTGGCCCTCCTAACCCTCTGTGCCGTAACTGCGGCCCTCCTTACCCTCTGTGCTGTAACTAAGTTCCTGCCTTACTCTCTGTGCTGTAACTAAGTTCCTGCCTTACCCTCTGTGCTGTGACTGCGGCCCTCCTTACCCTCTGTGCTGTAACTGCGGCCCCTCCTTACCCTCTGTGCTGTAACTAAGTTCCTGCCTTACCCTTTGTGTGCTGTGACTGCGGCCCTCCTTACCCTCTGTGCCGTAACTGCGGCCCCCCTTACCCTCTGTGCTGTAACTAAGTTCCTGCCTTACCCTCTGTGCTGTAACTGCGGCCCTCCTTACCCTCTGTGCTGTGA
>JAJIBD010011039.1:0-31055 GCA_021461705.1 Cryptotis parvus
CTGCTTTGTGTGCTGGAGACGAGGGCTCTTCCCAGGAATCACATACTTTGCTGAGCCCCGCCAGAAATCACCTCCCAAAGGGACCAGGCGGTGTTCAGGACCTGCTCCCTGTCGCTGCTCCATGTACACGCCGGCCTGTTGCCTTACTTCTCTGGCCCAGTTTGTTTGGATGTTCATCTGCCACATTATCAGAATTTGAGATTTAGTAATACCTGTGTTGACCACATCTTGGTGGAGGAATTTTCCATTAATGCACCTGGAAAGCAGTCTGATGAGTATTAACAGCAGTTCTACTTCTGGGAATTTATCTTAAGGAAATGCTCAACGGTGGATGCACAAAATATTTATTGCAGCTTTTTTTTCCTCCCTTGGTTTTTGGGCCACATCCAACTGTGTTCAAGGATCACTTCTGGCTCTGTGCTCGGGGCTCCCTGTTTGATAACAGGGACTGAAGCCTCTTGCAGTGGCAGCGCAGAGACAGCGTCTTCCCTGCAATACTCTCTCCAGCCTCTAATTGCAACTTTTTTTTTTTTTGGTCTTTTGCTTTTTGGTCACGCCTGGGCATGCTCAGGGGTTACTCCTGAGTCTGTACTTAGGAGTTACTCCTGGCGGTGCTCGGGGGACTATATAGGATGCCGGGATCAAACCTGGATGGACTGCGTGCCAGGTAAACACCCTGCTATTGCTCCAGCCTCCTGACTCTGTCTGATTCACGGTCATATTCCGAGATTCTTCTGAATTACTTTGGGCAATTGACACTTCATGGTGTTTTGCTGTACTTCACAATCTTAATTAACGAACCTTGTCTTGGTGGTTGAGTATATAATTTTGAGGTCTTTGGAGAATGTTGGGCTTTTGTCTTCCTTTCTGTTTTCCTTAAATACTTAAGCTTGTTTTTATCTTAGCTGGGGAGTTTATGCTGGAAATTAAATAGTTCTTTCTGAAAATTGCGGGTAACTCAGAGTTCAGACAGATGTTTTATGTTTGCGTGCTTTTACTTTTGAAATTTTTCATTGGGTAGGCCTTGCTAGTAGCTGACCTGGGTTCAATCCCCGGCATCCCATATGGTCCCTCAAGCACCGCCAGGAGTAATTCCTGAGCGAAGATCCAGGAGTAAGCCCTGAGACTCGCCGGGTGTGACCCAAAAAGGAAAAAAAAAAAATGTGGTCTTGCCTAAACTTTTCAGTTACTTATGCTTTTAATTGCATTACCTATTGAGTGACAGTCTCTGTGTGCGTATTGTTACTTTATAATGGAATCTTTGAGGACATTTTGAGCATTAATCAACATTGTAAATTTAAATATGGATGATGTTGCCAAATAAAATACGTAATTGCGGTGACAAAGTTTGCCTTTGTGTATGGTCAGGTTTAGGTTGTTTGCTATTTTGTATGTGTGTTTGTTTCTGGGCCACACCTGGCAGTGCTCAGGGCCTCTCCTGGCTCTGTGCTCCAGAGTGTCGCCCCGTGCTGGGGCGCCAGGTGCAGTGCTGGCGGGTTAAACAGCAGGAGGCTAGCGCCTTACCTCTGGTACCATCCGGCCTGTCTCAGAACCGTTCTGCTTTGGAGCTCTATCTTTTATGCTGGTGGGACAGGAGGGGGCCAGCCTGTAGACGCTCAGTGCTTAGGACCTGGCTGTGCTCGGTGGACCAGATGCAGTGCAGAGACTTGAACTGGGCTTGGTGCGTGCAGGAAAGCGCCTTAACCCTTATTTCTATAGTTCCAGAAAGATTTTTTTAAATTTTCTTTTTTTACTTTTTGGGTCACACCCAGTGATATTCAGGATTACTCCTAACTCATGCAGTCAGGGATTACTCCTGGTTTTGCTCGGGCACCATATGGGATGCCTGGGATTGAACCTGGGTTAGCCACGTGCAAGACAAATGCCCTCCCTGCTGCACTAGAGCTCTGGCCCGACAGATCTTTTTTATAGTGATTTCACTGTCTTCCCGTTCATCCTCGATTTGCTCGAGCGGGCCCCAGTAACATCTCCATATGTCCTGTCTCATGCAAGTAGAGCCCAAGGGCACCTGCTTGCTCCAGGAACATAAAGAGCCTCAAACTATTCCATCAGGTCATGGGAATGAGGTCTATAATTGTTACTGGTATCTGGCATATCAAATACGACACGGGTAGCTTGCCAGGCTCTGCTGTGCGGGTAGTATACTCTTGTAGTCATCTCAAAATCCAGCATTTATTGATGAACTGCGCAGCCGCTTGCAGCGCGCAAGCCGGACTGTGATAGGCTGGTCTGCTGGGTGGAGTTGTGATGAGGGGGAAGTCCAGATGTGGAAAATGGAGGTCCTCATGGAGTGAGTGGGGTCGCTCTGGCTTGTTGTGAGGCTCTGCTGGGGTGGCAGGCCAGGGCTAAAACCTGCCATCCCGGGGCCGGAGTGATAGCCCAGCGGGGTGGGGAGTTTGCCTTGCACGCGGCCGCCCATGCCGCCCAGTTCAATCCCCGGCATCCCATATGGTCCCCCGAGCACCGCCAGGAGTGATTCCTGAGTGCAGAGCCAGGAGAAACCCCTGAGCATTGCCGGGTGTGACCCAAAAAGCAAAAACAAAACAAAAAAAAAAAAAAACTGCCATCCCTCCCGGGCACCTCATGAGCGGCTGGGCACAGTGAGAGCCAGTAGTAGCTCTGCCCCATGCAGCTCTGCCCCAAGGGAATATAAATTATCAAATCACTGAATGAGAGTTCAGGCGCTTGCCTTGCATGCAGCTGACCCGGGTTTGATTTCTGGCATTATATATGGTTCTCTGAGAAACACTAGGAAAATGGGTAGAGCATCACTAGATACTGCTTAAAAAAACTAAGAAAAAAAAAGGGAAAAAAATCAAATCAGTGCTCTCTGCTTGCCTGAAACTAAACTGCAATTAACTTCAAGCTGCCATCAATCACAACTAAATGGTGAGTGCCTCAGTTTTCACCTATTCAACCCATATTTCCTAAGCACATGCTGTGGCAGGCACTCGTATTACTGGAAGGAAATGTATTACTGGGCCAGACATATGTAAAATAAACTACCTGTAATCTTTCTGCAAAGGACCATTAAATAAAAACTCTTTTTCTTTTTGGGTCACACCCAGCGATCCTCAGGTTACTCCTGGCTCTGCACTCAGGAATCACTCCTGGTGGTGCTCGGGGGACCATAGGGGATAAGATTACTTAATTCCAAAAGTATTAGAATGTGGAGGAGCATGATTCTTAGACTCAAGAACATGCTGCTCTCTGCGGACAGCACCCATAGAACTGGCGCTTCTCTCCCTAGAGCAGCTGGAGCTCTGGGGCCAGTGATGTCTCTGCAGTTAGCTGTGCTCTGGGCGTGCCCTGACCACAGTGGATCGTGCCAGAACAAAGGGAGGAGACATTTATAAGCGCTGTCACCAATCTGTATAAGTTTTGAACTCCTGGGCCAGAGCAATAGTCCAGTGAGTAGGCATTTGCCTTGAGCGCAGCCGACCCAGGTTTTATCCCCCAGCATCCCATATAGCCCCCGAGCACCACCGGAGTAATTCCTGAGTGCAGAGCCAGGAGTGACCCTAAAAGCAAAAAAAGAAATACATATTTTTTTAACTCCTCTCCCAGGCCTTGGCTTTCCAGGAACCAGACCCGGAAATAGGAAAGAATACTTGAGGCCATTGAGGCCAGTTCTCTTGAGGAACTGCTTCATCTGGGGGACCAGCAGTGCCGGATCTGAACTTGGGCTTGAGCACGCAGAGCACGTGCCCCAGCGTTCAGAGCCTTCGCCCGGTCCTCTAATGACCCTTGCCCATTGCTCTCTGCGAAGCTCCTAGAAGTCTTTTTCTGCTGTGAACTGTGTCAGAGTGAAGTGTGAACTTTGGGGAGACATTTCCCTGTTGGAATTATGTAAATTTCCCTCAACTACTTTTTGTAGAACTTGGGGAGCCCATAGGTTTTAAATTATGGATAGTCAAGTCCCCCACTTTCCAAACACATTATGGTTGGTCAATCCCCCACGCCCGTGGGGTTTCCAAACACATTTGGAGATGCTCGGGGGGCTTCTTCCGGGGGTCACCTCCTCTGGTGCTCGGGTGATCGTGCAAAGCCAGGACTCAAACCAGAGTCAGTCCGATATCCTCAGTTCTTGTGCTCTGTTGTATTTAGTTCCACGCAATCCCGTATCTCGGTAATACAAGTAAAGTTCAAAATGTTCACAACCTCATCCAAAGATTTGAGAGGGTACTCCACTCAGCTGAGGTGTTTCAGACAGCGCCTGTTCTCAGTCATTTGGGGGGCCTTATTCGATGTGCTCAGGACTTCCTCAGGAACCTGTGCTCAGAGATCATAGGGACTCGGGGGACCATATGGGGTGTGGGAGGTCAGACCTGAGGTGTGTATGATTGAACCGGGTCAGTTGCATGCAGATCAGACACCAGCCTGTACTATCTCCCCTGTTCTCGGCCTTTTTTTTTTTTTTTTTTTTGCTTTGTGGGTCACACCGGCGATGCTCAGGGGTTACTCCTGGCTCTGCACTCAGGAATTGCTCCTGGCGGTGCTTGGGGGACCATATGGGATGCCAGGGATCGAATCCATGCCGGCATGGGCTGGCTGTGTGCAAGGCAAACACCCTACCTGCTGGACTATCGCTCCGGCCCCTGTTCTTAGCCTTTTAATTCCATCTTTTCCTGCTTGGAGTCTAGAAGTAAGTTGCATTTCCAACATTGCAAAACTACCTTTTTGTTTTTGTTTTTAATTGAACCATTGTGCGATAGACCATCACCTAGCTGTTCGTGATCGGGTTTCGGTCCTAGCTCTGGCCCGTCTTTCCCGCACCATGGTGCCGTTCCCTCTCACCCTACCCTTACAACCTGCCTCTATGGCAGGCACTTTTCTTCTCTCTCTCTGTTTTGTTTATGTTTTTGGTCCACACAAGACTCTATCTGCCATACATCTTTCTGCACTCTCTCTGCCTTTGTATTTCTCTGCCAGCAGAACATTGGCTCTATCCTGGATCCAGAGAGATAGTACGGTGGGTAGGATGCTCCACTTGGGTTGGGTCTGTGGCATCCCAGATGCTCCCCAGAGCCCACCAGGAGTCACCCCTGAGGTTGAAGCCAAGAGTAACCCCTGGGCATTGCCAATTGTGCTCCCCCCCCCCAAATTGGCTCTTTTCCTGACTTACCATTGATCTGTACGTTACTGAACAGCTAGTGCATTCATCTAAGATGAGTCTTTTGGCAGGGTGGCTTTTTGGGTCATACCCGGCAATGCTCAGGGGTTACTCCTGGCTCCGAACTCAGGAATTACTCCTGGCGGTGCTTGGGGACTGTGTGGGATGCCCGGAATTGAGCCCAGGTTGGCTGAGTGCAAGACAAATGCCCTCCCCTACTCTGGCCCTGTGAAAATCTTTTCTGAAAGCAAAAGTACCTTTCACTTCTAAAGAAATCTTGCTCAGGGACCATTTCTGGTGGTTCAGGGATTCCTGCCGGCAGGTCAGGTGCTGAGGATGGAACCCAGGCTGGCCACGTGCAAGGCCAGCACCTCCATACCGTACTGTCTCAGCTAGCCCAGAAATAGATTTTTTTTTCTTTCTGTGAAACAAAATCGCTTTCATTGAAACTTATGTAGAAAGATGTGCTGGAGAGAGAACACAGGACTCTCCAGAGGAGAAAAGCAAGCAGAATCCACGGAGAACAAGCATGGGAGGCCTGTGTGCAAGGGAGAACTTAGACCATACCAAAGAGCCTAGGTCTCCCACCAAAGAGAGAGGGTCTCACCCGAGATGAGTCCTACCCAGAAGAAGGAGCAAAAAAAAAAGGCCAAAGAGCAAAAAGCCAAAAGCTAAAAGCAAAAGGCCGAGGAGCCAAAAGCCACAGGAGCCAAAAGCCGAAAGCTAAAGGCCCAAAGTGAAGCGGCCTCAAGTCAGCCCCTTATATACACCAAAGTAATACAACCTGGAGGGTCATGTCAACAAAGAACTCTAAACAGAGTGTAGTGCCACACCCTATTGCAGGTATTAACAAAGATTATGCCAAGGACTAAACCCGAGATTATCTCTTATGTAAAACACTGGAGAGAGAGGGCTGATATAAAGTAATACATCTTAATTTCGTGAGCTTCATGTGATCTAGATGGTACCCACAAGGTCCTTCTTATTATTATCTGCACCAGGGTGATTCTGAGTATCTTGTTCTCGTGTACTGAAAGGGTCACACTTGCCTGCTTAGAGCAAACTAGTATGTTCCTTCCTATAGTCTTCCTATAGTCTCAGCGTAGCCAGGGTGGTAGTCTCCTGGTAAATTCTAACTGTCCCACGCTGGTTGCAGTGGGTATAAAGAGGAGCTGTGCCCAATCTAGAAAACATAGAAGTCTTAGTATATGTATAATACGTCAGAAGTTATTCAGAGTCAAGGTGACTTCTGTAACTGCCACACCCTCTAGCAGTGTTTACATAGAAGAGAGGTCTCATTAGAATGAACCTTGGCTTAAATAGATTAAGCTGGGAGTGGGCAAAACAACAAAACTCCCAGAATAGCTAAACCTGTCCTCCAACAATCCCTGATTCCAAACTAGGAATAAACCCTGAGCACCCTTGGGTGTGGCCCCAAAGCAAAAGAAATTTTCTCTGTCTCTGTAACTGCTACTGGAAGAGGTAATTTTTTGTGGAGTAGAGCTTAACACTGTAAGGTTAGGAATCTCCCCGATCACGTGGTAGTCGTTAATAATGAAACCAAGACTCTGGCTCTTCTACCAGTGGCTGTTTCTTCCCCCAGGCCTCTTGCCCTAGTGTATATGAGTGTACGATTTTATCAGTTAATCTTTTTTCAAAACTTTCATTTTTTTTCCTTTATAGGGTTAATTATATTGATTGTAAACAGTCCCAGGAACATCTGTGAAGAATCTTGTTTTGCTCAGGAGAACACTCTGGATCTGTCAGGTAGCTCCTAAGTCTCTTGTGTGGATCCTACACTTATAGATGTTTCCATGAAGAGGAGTGACAGGCCAGAAGGACATAGACAGATGAGGCCTAAGACCTTTCCCGCCAGTCACTACACTGGCAGCAGTAAGCAGATGCTACAAGAAATTCGGGAATCCCTTAGAAATTTGTCCAGACCATCAGATGCAGCGAAGGCCGAACCACACATGAGCAAGATGTTAACTGAAGATCCTCGACAAGTCCCAAATTCTCACAAATTTGGGATGCATCATAAAGCCTTGCTAGAAATCCGAAACTCTCTATTGCCGTTTGCGAATGAAACAAGTCCTCCTTCCCGGTGTACTGCAGAAGTCAACCCACAGATGCTTCAAGACCTGCAAGCCGCTGGGTTTGACGAGGTAAGGAGTTTTCAGGACAAAATGAAAGAGGTCTTTTATTTTAAGGTGATCTCATTTTTTCTTTTCCATTTGGTTTTTTGGGCCACACCTGCCTGTGTACTCAGGATTACTCCTCTGGTGCTCACGGGTGCAGGGATTGAGCCAGGGTCAGCCGCATGCAAGGCAAGCACCTGGACCCCCAAGTCCCAGGTGACTGATCTCATTTCCAGAGAATTCCTGTGGGAGAACTTAACCATGAATACAAATTTGTATATTCTGTAAGCGAAGTATGCTGTTTATAATGTCATATCTGTCTGTCTGTCTTTCTGTCTGTCTGTCTCTTTTTGGGTCACAAGGGTCACAGCAGGCGCGTGCTCAGGGATTACTCCTGGCGGTGCTCGGGGACCATATGGGATGCTAGATATCAAGGCCGAATGCTGGGGATCAAACCTGGGTCAGCTGCGTGCAAGGCAAATGCTATACTATCGCTCCAGCCCCCTATTTAATTTTGGTTTGTTTTTTTGCGTTGGACTGGCAATATTCAGGTTATTCCTGGCTCTACACTCAAGAGATTACTCCTGGCGGTGATTGGGGAACACATGGGATGCTGGGGATCAAACACATGTAAGGCAAACACCCTACCTGCTTTACTATCACTCAGACACCTCATTGATTTTTTTTTAATATTTTAATCAAATAATTATTTGCTTTTTCTGTGTTCCTGGGATTGAAAGGTCAGGTCAGGACTGGGCAGATAGCTCAAAGGGCTTGAATACATACGTGTTTTGTGATTCCTAGATCTGGGGGTTTCCCAGCACCCCCTAGGTACAGTCCCTAAGCACTGAACCTGAAATAGTCGGGTAGAGGCCACAACCCAATAAAATCAAAAAGTTGAACCATGACATCAACGTGGATGATAAAAGTTTAAAGGTCTTGGGCAGGGGCTGCATCATAGCACGGCAGGGAGGGCATTTGCCGGGTTAAATCCCTGGTATCCCATATGGTTCCCCAAGCACAACCAGGAGTACCCTGAGTATTGCCCGGGTTGACCCAGAAAGCAAGGTCGAGGGGCAGGGTAGGGTCTCCATTACATATAATAGGTCTGGCTGTGAACTGAGGAGCCATTACCGAAATGAGAGTTCCACAGATAGGAAGCTTAAGTGTTTATTTATTTATTTATTTATTTATTTATTTATTTATTTTCTTTTTGGGTCACACCCAGTGATGCCCGGGTTACTCCTGGCTCTGCATTCAGGAATTACTACTCCTGGCACTGTTCTGGGGACCATATGGAATGCCAGGGATCGAACCTGGGTCGGCCGCGTACAAGGCAAAAGCCCTACTCTCCGTACTATCGCTCTGGTCCTAAGTTTAAGGTGGTTTTATTTTTTTTTTTTTCTTTCTCTTGCTTTTCGGGTCACATCCGGTAATGTTTTAGGGATTACTCTGGCTCTGCACTCAGGAATTACTCTTGGCGGTGCTGGTGCTCAGAGGACCCTATGGGATTCGGGGATCGAACCCAGGTCAGCCGCATGCAAACGCCCTACTCACTGTGCTATTGCTCTGCGCCCCAAGTTTAAGTTTTTATGACAGAGAAAGGGTAATTCAAGATCTCAGGAAACATTTGAACGACAATAAACAGGAATTTGAGGAAACATCAGTCCGAAACCTTAGATTCATAAAAACTCAAAACTGGCTAAGTGTTTCCATTCATGTTAATTATGCCAACTCTGGTTTTGTTTTTATTTTTATTTTTTGGGTCACACCCAGCAATGCACAGGGGTTATTCCTGGCTCTGCTCTCAGGAATTACTCCTGGCGGTGCTTGGGGGTCTGTACTCAGGAATTACTCCTGGTGGTGCTTGGAGGACCATATGGGATGCTGGGGAATCGAACCCAGGTCGGCCGAGTGCCAGGCAAACATCCTACCTACTTTTTTTTTTTTTCTCTCCTTTTTTGGGTCACACCCGCAATGCTCAGGGGTTACTCCTGGCTCTGCACTCAGGAATTACTCCTGGCAGTGCTGGGGGGACCACATGGGATGCCCAGGATTGAACCCGGGCCGGCATGGGCCGGCTGCAAGCAGCAAATACCCTACCCACTGGGCTATCGCTCTGGCCCCTCTTTAGTTTTTTTGAGGCCACCACATGGGGAATCTGTGGAGAGAACCTGGGTAGACTGCATGCAGTTCTTGCTCTCTCCAATGCCCCAATTTCATTTTTATGAAAACTTTCATAGAATATAAAAATACTATGTTTAGGTTACAAATCAAATTTGTTTTTCATAATTATACAAATATTATACTTTTAAGGGTTTTTTAGTTTGTTTATTTTTAGGCCACACCAGGTGGGGCTCAGGCCTTACTCCAGACCTGGTGGGCTCCAGGCACCATATGTGGAGCCAGGGACAGAGCCCAGGTTGGGCATGTGGAAGGCAAGCACCCTACCGCTGTGCGTTCGCTCCTGCCTATAAAAACATTTTGATAGAAATTGGCTGTGAAAGTTAAATGTGAATGATTAAGACTGAGAGCTTGAGGGAGGGGATTCCTTGGGTTGAAAATGGTGCGTCGCGTGCTGGCGCCCCAGCTCCGGCACAGGTGAGGGGAAGGTGCCCGCCTGCAGCTTGGGGTGGGTCCTAGGACAAACCAAACCGAGAACGAATGATTTATTTTTCAAATTAGAATAACATTTTCCCCTAACTACAAAATTATTTCTGCTAAGAATTCAAAAGTATAGGGCCGGAGCGATAGCCCAGCAGGTAGGGCGTTTGCCTTGCATGCAGCCGGCCCATGCCGCCCGGGTTCCATCCCGGCATCCCATATGGTCCCCCGAGCACTGCCAGGAGTAATTCCTGAGTGCAGAGCCAGGAGTAACCCCTGAGCATCGCCGGGTGTGACCCAAAAAGCAAAAAAAAAAAAAAAAAAAAATTCAAAATTATAAAGAAGTCATTGAAAATCATCTTTTGTATTATGTAAATAACTGCCCCTAACATTGTTCACTTGTGAATATCTGGTCACTACATTTGCAGGTTTCTGTGTTTAATTTGTTTTGGTGTATGGGGGGTCATCTCTCAGGCCGCACGCAGTCTCTGCTAAGCAGACCCCAGCCATGATTCAACAGCTGGAGGGCTAAGGCTCGAGGCGCAGGGCAGCTGCCTTGATGGCTGGTTCAGCAGCGAGCGTCAGTGCGTGGGAGCTGTGTCCCCAGCGGCAGCTGTGGCATTTCTTCTTGTGGTGACCCATTTGTGCAGCCCCACATTTCTTGTGGATTCAGTAACAGTGAATTAGAGGCTTTATTTCTTTTCAGTGAAGTTTTTAAGGCCCCGATCAGGGCTTAGTGTGGATTTATTTCCGGTACCACATGGAACTCTGTTGCTTTTCTTTTTTTAAATATTTTAGTATACCACCGTTAGATACACAATTACAAGATGCTCATGTTTGAGTTTTGGTTCTACAGTGTTCCAACGCCCATCCCTCCACCCCTGCCCATCTCCCATCACCAGTGTCCCCACCTTCCTCCCCTTCCCCCCTGCCTGCCTCCATCGCAGGTTCTTTATCTGCTTTTCTCTTTCTCTCTCTCTCTCCTTCTCGCTTCCCTTTCTTACACATTGTAGATTGTTTTTTATTTTATTTATTTATTTTGCTTTTTTGGGTCACAACCGGCAATTCTCAGGGGTTACTCCTGGCTCATTTGCTCAAGAATTACTCCTGGTGGTGCTTGGGACCATATGGGGATGCTGGGGATCGAACCCGGGTTGACCGCATGCAAGGCAAACGCCCTACCCGCTGTGCTATTGCCTCGCCCCTACATGTAGATTGTAATATATTCTAGAACATGATTGCTTCCACTAATTTGATGTACTGGGTCCAGGCCATGAAAATGGTGGCTCTTATGGTGAGCAAGTATCATCTGGCTGCTTCCGAGGCCCTACAGAGGTGATGGGCCCACTCCCAAAACCCATCTTGCCTCCTAGGAGCCTCATGGTCAGCTGAGCTAGGGGAGAGCTGGATGGCAGCTCTCCTCCATGCATCTGAGTTTCTGCATCATGGCTGAGAGCCCTGAGGCAGTTCATGGGGGGGGGACCAGGCCTCTGGGACGGGTCAGAGAGGGAGAATGGGGACCCCAGCTCCATCTCCAGGAACCAGGAACAACTGATGACTTTCACCTCGAGAGCCGCCTACCTGGGCTCGAACTCAACTGCTCTGAGCTGGTCTTGAGATCAGCATCTCTTGCATGGGAACCCTGTTGCTTTCCATCTAACTTTTTTTTTTTTCTTTTTTGGGTCACACCTGGCAATGCTCAGAGGTCATTCTTGGCTCTGCACTCAGGAATCACTCCTGGCGGTGCTCAGGGGACCATATGGGATGCCGGGAATCGAACCGGGCCGACATGGGCCGGCCATGTGCAAGGCAAACGCCCTACCCGCTGGGCTATCGCTCCGGCCCCTCCATCTAACGTTTTTAGTGCATGGTTTCCATCCTTCATGTGGCAGCTGAGACTGAAGTTGGCACTAGTCGCGGGCACATTGAGAACCAAGATGTAGGCGCTGGGCTACCTGGGCGCCTTCCTCCTCGCTAACTTAAACTTTAATTTTTTGAGTGCATGTAGGAATAGTTGGGTCCAGCCTGGCAGTGCTGGGGTACTTCTGCCAGCTCTGTGCTTGGGAGGGTGTTGCTCCCCGTAGTGTTGGGTGCTGTGCCGGAAATGTAAGGCCACAGTCTTAACCTCTGTATTAACTCCCCAGCTCCCAGTGAAGTTCCTTGGTCTCTGCTTCCCTTTCTTGTAGTATTGCCTTGGGCCGGTGTGGTACACGGCCTGCTCTGGTACTTGCTTGTGGTTGAGCCACGCAGGTTACGGTTGTGCTCACATTCATGCTCTCCGGTGTGCATTGTGCTTGCCACAGGTTACACCCCTCCTCTTCCTCCTCCTCCTCCTCTCCCTTCCCCTCCCCTCCCCCTTCCCTCCTTCCTCTTATACATTGTGGCTTGCAATACATGCATTTAGGGGTTATTATATCCGTTTGACTACGAAGACTTGTTTTCTTAAGTAATTTGAAGTGATACAGAATTTTGTAATATAAAAAAGAATCAATATGATTTGGTGCCCTTCGTTTCTTGTTTATTTTTCCTGTGAATTTCAGAGTTCTTTCCCTCTTACTGAAGTTTTATGTTTGTTTCTTTTTCAAATTTTACATTAGGATATGGTTATACAAGCCCTTCAGAAAACTAATAACAGAAGTACTGATGCTGCGATTGAATTCAGTAAAACGAATTACCAGGAACCTCGTTGGGAACAGACGACTGTGGCCGCTGCCAGGCCTCTCAATGCCAGTCTAAAACCAGGTGATTTTCTTCTAGACTTTCTTTTGAAACATAGTTTTAAAGTCTTCATATTGACCTGGGGATGTGGCTCAGTGACAGAGCACTTGCCTTGACTGTATGAGACCCTTGACTTGGCACCACCCTCTCAGAAATCAAGTACGTCAAATATTTACTCCTAAAAATTGTGAAGGGCACCCATGTAAACAGGTGAAAGTCTCAAATTAAGATTTGCAAAGGTGAAAGTTTCAAGTTCAGGTAACAAGGTAACAATATTACTGTAAAATGAATTAGAGGGCCAGGAAGATAGTGTAGTGGTTAGTGTCGATGCCTTGCATGCACTCGAAGTTGGGTTTGATCCCTGATACCTCATGGACCCCAATCAATACCAGGTATGGCTCTGGTGGTCTCAGCACTCAGGTCTGGCCGAGCTGTATCTTCAGGATGCAGCGTAAGTGACAGCTTCAGGATATAGCTTGAATGATTTACTATGACATCGTGGGCCTGAATGACTGAGTATTGGTGGAAGTAGCCCCGTGCTCCCTGAGCGCCACTTGGAATGTGCCTCCCCATTCCGGTTTTTAGTTTATTTTGGTTTGAGTCGCACCTGGTGGCGCTCAGGGCTTCCTCTCTTTCTTCTCTTTTCTTTTTTTTTTCCAGCGGGCCCATTCCTTAGAGAGGCTCAGAGAGTCACGTGCCAGTTTACATTTCAGGGTTGGTACTCTCAAGGGATCCGCTTCTGACAGAGCACTCTGAAAACAAAGTGGCTTTTTCTTCTTGGGGCAGGGAGGAGTAACAGGTAGTTACCCTGGCTCCGTGTAAGCCGCACCATACTCGGGTCCTTGCCACTCTGCTCTTCTTCTTCCTTCAACACTTCCTTTAAGGGAGAAAAACTGTTTCTTTATTCTTAGTGTTGTTACTATTTTGTCTTTTTTTTTTTTTTGGGGGTTCATACCTGACAGGGCTCAGGGTAACTTGGCTCTCCACTCACTCCCGGTGGTGCTTGGGGGACCGTATGAATGCCAGGTTTCAAACTTCTGTCAGCCAGCAAACGCTCTGCCTGCTGTACTATCACTCTGGTCCCCCTAATTAGTTTTTTGTTTGTTTGTTTTGTTTTGTTTTTTTGCTTTTTGGGTCACACCCAGCAATGCTCAGGAGTTACTCCTGGCTCTAAACTCAGGAATTACTCCTGGTGGTGCTCGGGGCACCATATGGGATTCTGGGATTGAACGAGGTTGGTGCAAGGCAAATGCCCTACCCGCTGTGCTATCGCCTCCAGGCCCCCTAATGATGCTTCTTGTTTTTTTTTTTTTTTTTTTTTTTTTTTTTTTTTGGGTTACACCCAGCAATGCTCAGGGGTTTCTCCTGGCTCTGCATTCAGGAATTATTCCTGGCGGTGCTCGGGGGACCATATGGAATGCTGGGGATCGAACCTAGGCCGGCACAGAACTGCCACGTGCAAGGCAAATGCACTACCTGTTGCACTATCTCTCCGGCCCCTAATGATGTTTCTTTTTGTTTTGTTTTGTTTCTTTTTTTTTTTTTTTTTTGCTTTTTGGGTCACACCCAGCGATGCTCAGGGGTTTCTCCTGGCTCTGCTCTCAGGAATTATTCCTGGCGGTGCTCGGGGACCATATGGGATGCCGGGATCGAACCTGGGCCAGCACAGGCCGGCTGCGTGCAAGGCAAATGCCCTACCACTGGGCTATCGCCCGCCCAGTAATGATGTTTCTTAAATGAAGAATTTTCCATTTTTAATGACAGATGCCAGGTGTGATAGCATATATTGGAGGTATGCTTTTTTAAAAATATCTTTATCAGTTAAGTATTTTATCTTTCCCAGGACCGGAGCGATATCACAGTGGGTAAGGTATTTGCCTTGCATGCTGCCGACCCAGGTTTGATCTCTGGCATCCCATATGGTCCCCCAGCACTGCCAGGAGGAATTCCTGAGTGTAGAACCAGGAGTAACCCCTGAGCATTGCTGGGGTGGCCCAAACAGCAAATAAATAAATAAATAAATAAAGTATTTTATCTTTCCCATTTTTATTGAGGTACCATGATCTACAACATTTAATGGTAGTTTCATGCATACAGTGTTCCAGCTCCACTCCCACCACCAGAGTGCCCCTTCCTCTGTGAGGGATTCCAAGGCGCCCTCCCCCACCTAGCAAACTCTGTTCAGTGAACCAACTCTTCAGTTCTGTGGCCTTGGACCATCTGTTGCCCCTTCCTGTCCATCTTGATGTCCCTCGAGTGAGAGAGCTCATGTTCTGTCCCTCTGCCGCCTGACCACCCAGCACCTGTCCACGGAAGAGCAGATTGCAGTTTCATCTCTCTCTCTTAGATTCCATTGTGTATTCAGAACCACAACTTCTTGATCATTGTGTCCATGGGTGGACACGGGTTGACTTCCTTATCCTGGCTGTTGCACTGAGCACTGCAGTCCAAATAGTTGTGCATGTATCCTTTCAAAATCACTTGATCACTTGAATCCCGTTATTCATCGATTTGCTCGAGCGGGGCGCCAGTAACATTTCCATTGGACCCTATCACGTGCCAATGTAGCCAATGGCATCTGGTTGATTCAGGAATATGAAGAGCCTCAAACCGTTCCTTCAGGGTCTTTACAAGGAAGTCTGACCATCTTGTAGGTGGGCGGCCACGTGATCTTTTGACATCCCGTGGGATCCAGTCGGTAACGGCTCTAGTCCAGCAGTTGTCTCCAAATTGCATTACACGCCCAGCCCATCTGATTTTCGATGTCTTGGCAAACGAGACAGCGTCCCTGATTCTGGAATAGCGACGGAGGTCAGAACTCCGGATTCCTTCACTCACTTGAGTGAGGCGTGATATTCCAAGCATAGCTCTTTCGATTCCTCTCTGGGAGACCCGAATAGCATTCTCATCCTGCTTTCGTAGGGCCCAGGTCTCTGAGGCATATGTTAATGCAAGGAGAACAGTGGAGTCAAAGAGATGTGCCCGAAACCGGAGGTTCTTTGTCCTTTTAGCTATTTCTTCGATGCCTTTGAAGGCATTCCATGCCGCTCTCTTCCTCCTGCGCAGCTCAGGTTTTAGGTCGTTCATCATGTTGATTTCTCGACCTAGGTACACATAACTGCTGCATTCAGAGATGTCTGTTCCGTTGAGAGTAACTGATGACATTAGTTATCTTTTTGGGGGAGGTGGGGGATCATACCTGGTGGTGTTGGGGAACTATTCCTGGCTCTGTGCTTAGGCATGGTCAGAGGAACATACATGGTTCAGGGGATTTGAACCAGGGGTGCGCCACCACGGCCCCATGCAGACATACCTCCTGTCTATGTCTCTGGCCCCGCCAGTTACCGTTGAGGAAGGAAACTGGTTTCTACGGGGTACAGGTGGGAATCCTTTGTACGCTTTTGAATGTTGAGCTCCGTAAAGGTGATGTCTAAGATTTTAACAGCGAAACAATTACTTGCTGAATTATTTTAGCTTTTTGAAAGAGAATAATCCAGTGGTATGAGAATTAACATTTATTCCTCTTCTTCTACCTATAGGGAATGTGCAACAACCAGTTAACCGCAAACAAAGCTGGAAAGGGTCTAAGGAGTCCTTGGTCCCTCCGAGGCATGGCCCGCCCCTTGGGGAAAGTGTGGCCTATCACTCCGACAGCCCCAGCTCGCAGCCAGAAGTGGGAAGGCCTTTGTCCGGATCTGGTATAACGGCATTTGCTCAAGCGCACCCTCTAGCAACGGGCAGAGAGTGAACCCCCACCGCCGCCCCAAGTCCGGAGTGTCACGCCTCCTCCTCCTCCCAGAGGCCAGACTCCCCCTCCTCGAGGCACGCCTCCCCCCGCCCCTCCTGGGAAGCCAGCTCGCAGAACAAGCGCTACCCGGGAACATGGACTACGTGATCCCCCGCATCTCGCCGGTCCCGCCGGGAGCCTGGCAGGAGGGCTACCCCGCCGCCTCTCAACTCTTCCCCATGAACCCCACCCAGGGCCAGCGAGGCATTAGTTCCGTTCCTGTTGGCAGGCAACCAATCATCATGCAGAGTTCAAACAAATTTAACTTTCCACCCGGAAGACCTGGAATTCGAATGGTAGCGGTCAGACTGATTTCATGATACACCAGACGGTTGTTCCCGGCCGCACCGCGGCGCGGCAGCCACCCCCTCCGTACCCTCTGGCCCCAAGTAACGGACAGAGCCCTTCTGCTTTACAGACAGGGGGCGCGCCACTCCCTCCTCCTATACAAATGGGAGCATCCCCCAGTCTATGATGGTGCCAAACAGAAACAGTCACAACATGGAACTTTACAACATCAACAACGCACCGGGGCTGCCACCCAGCTGGCCTCAGTCCTCCTCGGCGCCGTCCCAGCCCTCCCCAAGCAGTGGGCATGAAATTCCCCCTGGCAGCCCAACATACCCATGCGGTCAAATTCTTTCAATAACCCCTGGGAAGCAGAGCCAGCCATCCTGCTAGTTCTCAGCCTTCGCCACCACGGTCACGGCCATCACCCCCGCTCCTATTCAGCAGCCCGTCAAGAGCATCCGCGTGCTGAAGCCCGAGCTGCAGACGGCGCCGCGCCCACGCACCCCTTCCTGGCTGCCGCAGCCCGTTCAGACCCACCTGCCCGCGCCCTTCTCCGAGAGCACGACTTCCAGTGTGACCGTGATGCCGCCGGTTGCCGAAGCTCCCAACTATCAGGGCCCGCCACCCCCTTATCCCAAACATCTGCTCCACCAGAACCCGCCTTTCCCGCCCTACGAGCCTGCCAGTAAGTCTAGCAAAAGAGGACCAGCCGAGTTTGCCCAAGGAAGAGGAGGGCGAAAAGGGCTGCGAGAATGTCGACAGCGGGGACAAGGAGAAGAAGCAGATTACGACTTCCCCCATCACTGTTAGGAAAAACAAGAAAGACGAGGAGCGGAGGGAATCCCGTATTCAGAGCTACTCTCCTCAGGCGTTTAAATTCTTTATGGAGCAGCACGTAGAAAACGTGCTCAAATCTCATCAGCAGCGTCTCCATCGTAAAAAACAACTAGAGAATGAAATGATGAGGGTAAGTAAAGACCTTTTACAACGGTTATTTGTTAGGCTTGACATCTGTTTAGTGCTTCCTTTAAAATATTTTTAAAAACGGATGTTTAAATGTTTTCTGAGACTACGTGTCAGTTATCGGGGGTCAGTCAACGTGAAAGTACTTTTGGTTGTTGCATTTTTATTTTAGCATTTCAAAATTTCTTCAGAAATTCCTGTAATAATAAATGAAACACTTTATAATGTATCACTTAGGTATACAGAATGCCTTTATAGAAGATGGGGCAAAGGTTGCTTTTCATGTTCGATACCTTATTTTATATCATTGAAAATAAACTAGATATATTTGGGAGTCCCATTTCTTGATATATTTAAAAACATTTAGTTTTACACATAGTAGGTTTGGGGCTTGTGGATTTATTTATCACGCTTTTATTAGGAATAGCTTTGTTAATCTAATTCTGCATGTATCCCTTCAGATACAGTATCAGCATTATGTTTTGTTGCTTTTGGGGGGACTCATACTGCGCAGTGCTCAGGGTCTGTGCTCAAGGATCATCCTGGTGGAGCTCGGAGGACCAGCTGGGGTAGCAAGGGGCGAACATGGGTTTCCATGTGCAGGCAAGAGCCCTGCCTGTTGTACCGTCTCTCCAGCCCCCGCTTTATCCCAAGTACAGTTCAAAGGTGTGACTACTAATGTTACATCTATTTCAAGTTCCAGGAAGCTCATTTTTATACTATTTCAAATACTTTTGAGAGCCATTCCTTTTTTTCCTTTTGTTTCGCTTTTTTGGGGTCCACACCCATTTGTGCTCAGGGGTTACTCCTGACAGCCTCAGGGACCGCGGGGTGCCAGGGGTTAAACCTGGGCCGCGCAAGGCAGGTGCCCTCCCCACTATGCTGTCACTTTGGCCCTGAGTGCCACGACTTTAAGATGATTTTTTCTAAATCTGATGTTTTGGAATTGTTCCTCATACCATAAATTGAATTTTGTTAGCTGAGCTAACAGCTATGATGATACATGATAATACGTATGACATCTGTATTTTAGCTCTTAGGATTTCTTACTAAAGTCTGTCTATGTATTTCCTTAGTTTATTTTTCCTTTTTTCCTCTTCACTTTCACTAATAGCTGATTTAAACTTTTATGGTGTTGGAAGCTTTGCTGACTTCTGTAGCCTCCATTACTGTGTAGGCAAGTAAGATTTTAAGAGAAATGGTTCTCTACTAAGTCTGGCATGTCACCCTCTTAAACGATTTTGCATGCAAATGGCGCATCCTAACAGAAGCATGAGGTTGCTATTTATTTAATCTTGCATTCCTAGAATTAGACTTGACTTTCCAAATAAAATTACTTTTCTACTTAAACCCTTAAATTAGTTCTTAATTGGCCAAAACCAAATTTGCACTACCTTCTAAATCTAGGTTTTCCTTGTCTGCTTAGAAGTCAATGTTCTTTTTATCTGTGTTTTAGTATCTTTGTAAGTCACAGTGACTACTCTTGGAAATGTCCCATATGATCTAAATGCTACCTTGGTGACAAACAAGTTCTTTCTTTTAAGTAAGATAGGACATAACCTATTTTGCACCGCAGCAGCCTGCGTATCTATCCGTAGTCTAATACCCTGAGAAAGATGAAAGGAACTTTTTTTAGTTGAATCACTGTGAGTTACAAAGTTATTTATGATTGAGCTTCAGGCATATCATGTTCCAACACCAGAGTCCCCAGTTTTCCCTCTGCCCAACCCCGCCCGCCCCGCCCCGCACCCCCCCACCCCCCCCCCAGCCTCCTATACAGCAGGTGCTTTAGCCCTCCCTTCAGCACTCAGCCTCCTCCAGCAAGACTCCCCTCCAGCAGTGTTGAAAGTACCCTTCCTCCCTGGCCTACTCCCACCCCAGCCCGGTGGCCGGCTTCCTGTAGCAAGCTGAAAAGGGATGGCTTTTAATGAGTGGTTAGATTACAGTAGATGCTCTTGCTTAAGTACACCAATTTTACAGAATAAATGGACTTGAAATCAAAGAAATTTTTGTTTAGGTTTTGTTGTTGTTGTTGGCAGTGCTCAGGGCTTACTCCTGGCTCTGAGCTCAGGAATCACTCCTGGTAGCCTTAGACGACCATAAATAGTATTAGAAACCAAACCTGGGTCAGCGGCGTACAAGGCAAATGCTTTACTTGCTCTACTATCTGACCCCGAAATTATTTTTTTCCAAAAAGGATAAAGTGAGAGAAAGAAGGCCTGTGTATTTGAGGCCCAAGGCGTTTCACAAAGAAAGGCACATACTGAAAGCAGCTTCAGGCTTTACTTAGGGGTGACTATGCATGAGAGATAGACGAGGATGCATGTTAACAGGTGTTTGGTTACTGCACATCGGGGACTTTCTGTAGGGGGCAGACTAGAGAAGAGTAGAAAGGTTGCTTACTTCCCGGCAGAATCTGGGCGTACATGCTCACTTTGTATGTCCTCTTAACTAGCCCTTAAGCTGCATTTTGGGTCATTAATTTTCTCTGTAATATATTCTAGACTTCTAACATGCCTTATTAAAAATTATGCATTTAACACTAAAATACATGCCTGAATTTCTTCCAAGCTATTTCTTAATATTTAGTGTAGTAAATTCTTCCTCATTTAACCTAAAGTTTATTTGCCTAGGTCGGATTATCTCAAGATGCCCAAGATCAGATGAGAAAGATGCTTTGCCAGAAAGAATCTAATTACATCCGTCTTAAGAGAGCTAAAATGGACAAGTCTATGTTTGTGAAAATAAAGACATTAGGAGTAGGCGCCTTTGGTGAAGTATGTCTAGCAAGAAAAGTAGATACTAAGGCTTTATATGCCACCAAAACGCTTCGAAAGAAAGACGTGCTACTTGAAATCAAGTTGCTCATGTGAAAGCTGAGAGAGACATCTTGGCGGAAGCTGACACAACGAATGGGTGGTCCGGCTCTATTACTCCTTTCAAGACAAGGACAATTTATATTTTGTAATGGATTACATTCCGGGGGCGACATGATGAGCCTGTTGATTAGAATGGGAATCTTTCCAGAAAATCTGGCACGATTCTACATAGCAGAGCTTACCTGTGCAGTCGAAAGTGTCCATAAGATGGGTTTTATTCATAGAGATATTAAGCCTGATAACATTTTGATTGACCGTGATGGTCATATTAAATTGACTGACTTTGGCCTCTGCACTGGCTTCAGGTGGACACATGATTCTAAGTACTATCAAAGCGGTGAGTAAATTCATAAACATTTTTACTCCCGCCCATTGATATACTGTAGAAAGCTGGTTTCTGTGTTGATATACATGAATGTGATTAATTAATCGGATTTAATATAAGATGTCATTGTCAATGGATGGGGGATCAGGAGTCCTGGTTTAGGACTGTAATGTGTTTACACGTGGGTAATGTCTTTAGATTTACTCAGTGAAAAGTATGTTAGACTTAATTGTTTCAGTATCAGTAGCATCTTTTCAATGAACCTTTTCACATTTTGTCAGTATGACATGTCAGAAGATAGTGTTTAAAAAAATTGCTTAGGGGCTGGAGCGATAGTATAGCAGAGAGGGCATTTGCTGGGTTTGATCCCGACATCCCAGATGGTCCCCCAGGACTGGCCACTGAACATTGCTGGGTGAAACCCAGAAAAGCCACACACACAAAGTAATTTGCTTAGGGGGTTGTTTGGGCCACACTCGGCAGGTTAGGGACCAGCCCCATGCAGGAATTAGGAATCAAACCTGGATCTCTTACTTGCAAAGCATATGCTTAGTCATTGAGCTCTCTCCCGCCCTAAAAATTCTTAATTCTACCTACCCATTGCTTTTTTTTTTTTGCTTTTCGGGTCATACCCGGCAATGCTCAGGGGTTACTCCTGGCTCTGCACTCAGGAATTACTCCTGGCGGTGCTTGGGGGACCATATGGGATGCCGGGATCGAACCTGGGTCAGCCACGTGCAAGGCAAATGCCCTACCCATTGGACTATGACTCCGGCCCCCATTGCTATTTTAAGTAAATTACTGAATCTTGGACCGTTTTTTCTCCTAAACGTAAAGCCTATTCTTTCTGTATCTCAGACTGCTGACCTTCCAGTGATTGGGCACATCTGAACCAAAACAAAACGTTAAAAAAGTCAAAGACTTTAGGTTTCCTCTTGTTACTGTGGTTTCCTTTCTTCTCCATGATACAGGTGACCATCCACGGCAGGATAGCATGGATTTCAGTAATGAATGGGGCGACCCATCTAACTGTCGATGTGGAGACAGACTGAAGCCTCTGGAGAGGCGAGCTGCACGCCAGCACCAGCGGTGTCTAGCACATTCTTTGGTTGGAACTCCCAACTATATTGCCCCTGAAGTCTTGTTACGGACAGGTAAAACATCAAGGGACCTTTAGACCAGCCGGAATTTAAATTAGAATGTGCCTGGGGGCACGGGGGCTGAAGAGAGACTGCAGCTGGGTCAGTGCCCAGGATCGCAAGCACTGCCGGGAGTAAATCCTGGATTCAGAACCAGGAGTAACCCTGAGCATTGCTGGGTATGACGCTAACAATAAGAAAAGATATATAAATTATTATAAGCCTTGTATATTATAATGTCTTTAATAAAATTACCAACATTGCACTAAAATTGGTGATTTACTAGGAACTTTGAGTATCTTCTGAGCATTAAAATGTTTTGTATAATGCTGTCTCTTAGGGTATACACAGTTATGTGATTGGTGGAGTGTTGGTGTAATTCTTTTTGAAATGTTGGTGGGACAGCCTCCTTTCTTGGCACAAACACCGTTAGAGACACAAATGAAGGTAAGGTATCTATGCTATACCACAAAGCCCCCAATTGTAGACCTTTATTCACCAGGCTTCCTTACAACATTTTACTGGCAAAGTTTTTTTTGTGGGGGTCACACCCAGCGATGCTCAGGGGTTACTCCTGGCTCTGCACTTAGGAATTACTCCTGGCACGGCATGGTGGACCACATGGGATGCTGGGGACCAAACCGGGTTGGCAGCATGCAAGGCAAATGCCCTCCCCGCTGGACTATGGATCACTCCGGCCCTACTGGTAAATTTTGAACCAGTCTGTAAGAGTAAGGGCTAAAGCTCCTGCGTTCCCTTCTGCTGCCGTCACACTTTCTGTTGTTGCACATGGAGGTTGAGTGACACATTGTTCTGGTGCTGGTGATCACACGCAGTGGGGTGGGGTGGTGCTCGGGCTCGCGACCAGGCGCCCATGCCTGCAAAGCCCGGCACCACCGTGCTCGCCGCCCCTCAGCTTGTCTCACTCTGTGCGCTGTCCTCAGACTTCAGTCTCGGGAGAAACCTCAGCACTTTGTTGGCATGCTCAGAGGCTGCTCCCGGGGAACCAAGCCATGGGGTGGGACGGGCCTCCACGCCAAGCATGCGCGCTGGAGCCCTTGGCCCTTAAACAGATTGTGAAGATTTTTTTCAGTTGATTCTTTGCTGCTCACTTCCTTCTAGCTTCATTGCTTTCCCTGCAAGGCCTCAGGAATGATCCCTGGTACTCGATTGGCATTTTGCCACGACCTCTGGATATAGTCCAGGAGGCCCCAAGCACTGCCTGTTGTGATTTTGGTGGCCTCCATCTGGCCTTTGTGTGAGTATCATGGGAGTTGTCCGCAAGCCTCTGAGCACTATTTAGGATGCCCCACGCCCCTCCCTCCCCCATAAAAGAAAATCCCAGGGATGCTACCAAAAAACCCCACAGGATAAAGGGTTTAGCAATGTTGTAAATAAGGATAAAACATTAAAATCACAGGTAGTGTAGGGACTAGGAAATGACATAGTCACTTAAGGCTTTCAAACTCCTGTATAAATGAGCTTAGTATTGTGCAGGAAATTAGCTGTACATAAGATCTAGGTCTTGCCTTGCATGCAGTTGCTGTGCCACAGTCCTGATTCAAATCTCCTGGCACATACATTTCCCTGGAGCACCTCCGGGGTTCCCTTCACTTCAGAGCGCAGAGCCAGAAGTACTTTTTTTTTTTTTTTTTTTGCTTTTTGGGTCACACGGGCAATGCTCGGGGTTACTCATGGCTCTGCACTCAGGGAATTACTCCTGGCAGTGCTCGGGGTACCATATGGGATGCTGGGGATCGAACCCGGGTCAGCTGCGTGCAAGGCAAACGCCCTACCCGCTGGACTATTGCTCCGGCCCCCAGAAGTAGTTCTTGAGTATTTCTGGTGGCCCAAAAAACAAAACAGAAATCTTAGAAACCTACTGTAGGGGTCCAGAAAATGCTTGCCCCACATGCATGAGGGTATCAGCTCTTTTTTTTCCCTTTTTGGGTCACACCTGGCAATGCTCAGGGGCTACTCCTGGCTCTGCACTCAGGAATTATCTTGGCGGTGCTCGGGGGACCATATGGGATGCGGGGATTGTACCCGGGTCAGCCTCATGCAAAGCAAACGCCCTCCCTGGGCTGTGCTATCACCCGGCCCCATCATTAGCTTAACCCCTGTGCTGCTGCGTGTGTGAAGGCCATCCTGGGAGCCCACTGTTTGGGGTCCTTAGTGAGGGGAAGAGGTCTGGCGTAGGCCAGGGAGGAAGCTCAGAGGGCTGGAGCACAAGCTTTGCCTGCAACAGTTGTGTGTTGAATTCCTGGTGCTCGTCCCGCACGCACTGCGCAGGTGCATATCCCGAGGACGGGCAAGGGAGCGGCCCCAGCACTGCCAGGTGTGACCAGGTCCCCACACCACCTGATTGCGACTCTGCTCTTGGACGTTAACTGGACTTCCTGTGATTTCACAGTATACGCTGCTGAATCATTAGGAGCCGGAGAGAGAGTACAGCAGGGGGTGCTTGCCTTGTATAAGGTTGACCCGGGTTTGATCTCTGGCATCCTTTAGGTCTCTGGAGCCCACCAGGAGTATTTCCAGAGTACAGAGCCAGGAGTAACCCCTGACCACTGTCAGGTGTGGCCCCCAAAACAAAACGTGAGGCCATTGTGTTAGTACACCTGGTAGGGGCGTTTGCCTTGCACACAGCTCACTCAGGTTCGATCCCCAGCACCCCATCTGGTCCCCCTGAGTGCAGAGCCAGGCGTGACCCTTGAGCATCGCGGGTGTGACCCAAACACCAAAACGGAAGTATACTAGGGCTGAGGATGTAGCTTAGCAGTAGAGCTGACATGTGTAGCGCATTGGATTTGTCCCTCATACTAAAAAGCAAACACGGGGCTGGAGCGATAGCCCAGTGGGTAGGGCGTTTGCCTTGCATGCAGCTGGCCTGTGCCCGCCTGGGTTTGATCCCCGGCATCCCATATGGTCCACCATGCCGCGCCAGGAGGAATTCCTGAGTGCAGAGCCAGGAGTAACCCCTGATTGGGTATTTAACTTTACCCCTGTGGGTATTTAACTTCTAATCTTTTAAAATCTTCTTTAAAGGTAATCAACTGGCAAACATCCCTTCACATTCCATCACAAGCTAAGCTGAGTCCTGAAGCTTCTGATCTCATTATCAAACTTTGCCGAGGACCGGAAGACAGATTGGGCAAGAACGGTGCTGATGAAATAAAAGCTCACCCGTTTTTTAAAACGATTGACTTCTCTAGTGACCTGAGACAGCAGTCTGCTTCTTACATCCCGAAAATCACACATCCAACAGATACATCCAATTTTGATCCTGTTGATCCAGATAAGTTATGGAGTGATGATAATGAGGAAGAAAATGTAAATGATACTCTTAACGGGTGGTATAAAAATGGAAAGCACCCTGAACACGCTTTTTATGAATTTACCTTTCGGAGGTTTTTTGATGACAATGGCTATCCATATAATTATCCAAAGCCTATGGAATATGAATATATTAATTCACAAGGTGCCGAACAGCATTCAGATGAAGATGACCGACATCCAGGCTCAGAGATCAAAAATCGCGATCTGGTTTATGTTTAACCTCTGGTTTATATTTAACACACTAGAAAATAATTGTAAGAAGTCACAAAAGGTCTGAAACCCAGGGTTTTTCCGAGACTCTGAGAAAAACAATATGCAAGTGTGACAGAGATTTGTGTGTATGCTCTGTTTACATTATTTAATATTTCTAAATTATGGGAAATCCTTTTAAAGTGTTAATTTATTCCAGCTTTTGTAATCAGTAATTTAGAAAAAAATTGTTATAAAGTAAATTATGAACTGAATACTATAGTCAGTTCCTGGTACTTAAAGTACTTAAAAATAGTGCTTTGTTTAAACGGAGAAGTCTGGTATCTAAATGTGTACATATGCGAAATAATTTTAAAACACAAGTTTTGGAAAATTTTCTGAAAGACAGTTTTAGTTTTATCTTGCTTTAACCAAATATGAAACATCCCAATTTTTACAGACTTTTGTCTTTCAAAATCTGTTTTGGTGCAGAATAAGTTAGAGAAATTAAACCATCGTGATGATGAGTGCTCCTAGGCTAGGGATAGTGGTATAATTCATGTCTTAAGACCAAGAAATACAGGGCTGAAGTGTACGTTACCAGAAGTTAGGTAACGTTTACTTATTATTTTTCAGAGGAGAAAAAAAAAGGGTTTTTTTCCCCCTCCAGAATATTTAATCTTAGCATTTATTTAAGAATTCCTGTCTGAGCTCAAGATGCAGTGCAGCAGGTGAGATGCTCGCCTGGCTTGCTGCTGGCCGTACTGAGCCCTGCCCCACGTGAGGTCCCTGCAGCACTGCCAGAGGTCTCTGCTCAGCACTGAGCCAGGAAAGCCCCTTGAGCACCTCTGGATAAAGCCTAACTTCACCCCTTCCACACAGGTCTGGGGCCTCAGGAAGAGAACAGCGGGCAGGGTGCTTTCCTTGCATTCGGCCACCCTGAATTCTGCCCCGCGGTCCCTCCAATCCTCTACAGGGTGATCCTCAGTGCAGAGCCAGGAATAAGCCCTGAGCGCTGCCAGATACGGCCCAAAACAAAAAATAAAAATACTGACTTTAAAAAGAGCAAAAACATTTGTAGGGTTTGTTTTTCTTCTCCCATACTGGAATGTTATGTATTGGCTGCTGTTCTTGCAGTGGGCCACACCAACTGGTCTTAGGGTTTACTCCTGGCTCTGTGCTTAGGGATCACTTTTAACATTGCTTGGGGAGACCATCTGTGTTGCTGGGGATTTGAGTTGGGGTGCACTGCAGGCGAGGCAAACACCTTCCCTCCTGGAGTAGCTCTCTAGCCCCTCATATTACTGTCTTACTGCTGCTTCCAGTATTAAATGGAAAAAAAAAATTTGTCCATAAATCAAGCTGAGATCTTTTTCTACTTGAACAGAATTTTTTAGTCCACCATCGTAAACAGATTATTTTCGGTTTCATATGAAATACTGCTTAGAAATTACTTGTGGGTATTGACTAGGAAAGATTTTTTCTATAAGATAACTTTGACTCTTGTCAGTAATTTGTTTTTGTTTTGGGGGCCACACCCAGCAATGCACAAGGATTACTCCTGGCTTTGCACTCAGGAATCACTCCTGGCAGTGCTCTGGAGGGATGCCAGCTATCAAACCCAGGTTAGCCATGTGCAAGGCAAACTCTCTCCCTGCTGTACTATGGCTCTGGCCCCCTATGTCATTAGAAATATTAGAGCTTTTTCTCTCTCAGAAAGTAGTTCTGCATATGGAAACTGACTAACCAAGGAAAAATCTGACTGGTGGGCAGTAGTTTATCTAGGAGCATATTAATGGTAAAAAGGTCATTTTTATCTCAAATAAAGGGCCACTGGTAAGTAGGAAAAGTTATGTAATAGAAATTTCAAATGATTTTTATTTAAGTTTAAATAAGTTTTTCAGCCTGCCTATGAAAGGCAGTGCTTAGGATTTAATGAGAGCTTGTGGATTCACACTCAAATACACATAGCATATCTTTTGGGTAGGGGAAAAGGGCTCCTCTATTCTACCACTAGTGAATTAGCATTTCATTTTCTTTCTTAAGCTTCACTGATAGAGGAGCTTTCCATCTACATAGTATTTCTGAATGAGACACAATTTTAGTGATTTCCAGATGTTAGCTTTCTTCATAAAAACCCTCGGAAAGCACACCCGTAAGTGAAATTCACGGCAGTTCTTCCCGTCGAGTTAAAGGGCCGAAGCTTATTGGCCCATCTTTGCCACTTTTCTCGGGTGGCCCTGCCAGAGCTCAGTTTGTGGACAGCTGTGCGGCCCACGGTGCAGTGATGGGCCCTAGAGGGCTGCTCGTCCTTTCGAGAGTCTGATGAGAGTTTTGGCCACTTTCCCTGGAAACTGCACATCAACACACAAAATGATTTATGACGTTTTGTCGATTATGGATGTGTTGATAGTAATCGCAGCCTAAGTGCAAGACTTCTTTAAGAAGAGCAATGATACATATCACAGAGAACTTTGCCTTAAATTTTCAGATCAGCACTCAGATGTGTATATCTTAAATAAATACTGACATTTTGTGATGGAAATGTCTGTCCCATGTCATGAGATAGCCCTATGACGCCTCTCGCTGGCTGGACTCAGCAGAGTGACTACATTACGGCTACACGCATTCCTGCTGTATAACCCATGGACTGAGCTGTTTTTGTCACTAATAAACAAAATGGTTGGGCAGCTTAATTTCAGCTTTGGTCTATACAGTGAAGAGTAGAGATAGTCTTAACTGTGTACTTGATATCTCTAGTATATTAGCACATTAGTGACAGCTTTCTGCTGTGTTCTGCTAGTCTTCTACATGATTGTTTGTTCTTGGCATATCACTTGTCTGTTGACAGACGTGCCCAAATAGGTGTCTCTGGAATGTGGATTAAAACTTGGGCCTTGAAAGCCCTCACCTTATTCTTTGGATGGGTTTAAAAGAAGAAACCCATGCTCAGTGAGTAATCACCCTTTTCTTAATAACACGATTAATAACATCACCAGCAAAGAAAGTTAACTAATGGATTTAAGTTCGATGTGAATTTGATCTTCAGTACGTTGGATAAAGAGCGTTGATCAAGGGAATGGGGCAGTAGCTCAGCCTCCAGCACCACATGGTCTCCAAATAAAGGATGGCATTAGAGGGAAAGCTGCTGTATTTTAATTTGCTAAAGAATAAATCAGGGTTGAGAGAGAGCTCAGCAGCCTGGAACATGCACTTTGCATAAGGTAGGCCTGGGTTTTATCCCTACCGCCACATGGTCCCCTGAGCACCAGCAGGGCCCAGAAAACAAAGAGAACTAATAATCAGTGCTCTTGAGGGTCAATTTGAATCACTAACAGCTGTTTCTAGGTTTCTCATAGCCTGGTAAGCTTTGGGATTTGAAAGATGGGGGGATGGATGTATTCACTATATGACTTGCAAACACTGTTCTCATTTCCCAGTAGCTGTTTTTTTCTTAAGGGAGATTCTATGGTTTATGATACTATTAATGTTTTCTCGTTCCCAGTAGGTTCTGTCAGCATACTTTCCTATCAAGTCTTTATGTGTAGCTGTCATCTGTTTTAAGACCATCATCTCTCTTAATCATTGTATAGGCCATTATGAAGGCTAAGATTTATAACTAGAAATTGTTCTGTATTCTCAGTTGAATCCAAGCTCTGTTAGTTTATATGTTTCTTTTTTTCAGGGGGTGGGGATGGTTCTCCAAGCAGTGCTTGGGGCCCACCAAGGCACACCTCATGGTGCTTGGGGACCTTTTTGGTGCTGGGACTCTGACTGCAAGGCACATTCTCCAGCCCTGTGAGCTCTCTCCTCGGCTCTGTCTGATGTTTGTTGCTGCAGCGCAGGGTATTGAACCCAGGGCCTTAGCATGTACCCTGACACTTCTATTCACTTTTAAAGCATAAAGTTCTTATATAATTAGGTATATGACGAAAATGTTTGTAGCGAAGGACTTATGGTGAATCTACCTAGAGCCCTTGCTGGAATTCTCAGTACTGAGACAGATTAAACACGCCAGTTTAAACAGTCTGAAATAAGAGCACCGGCTCACTACCGGCCTGGGAGAGAAGTTTTCTGAAGGACTTCTGACCAGAGAATTTTAGTAAGTGCACTGTAATACGATGACAGTCTTCATTCATGGGTAATCTAATGAGTCCTATTAAATGCTATGCAAAGCAAATTACTTTTAGAATTTTTAGCTCGGTACTCACACTTAAGACTTAAGACTTGGACTGGAGTGATAATAGGGTGGCTAGGTGCTTGTCTTGCACGCAGCTGAGCAGTGCCATGAATGGTCCCTGGATCCCAGTCAGGACTAAGCCCCAAACACACCGGGTGTGTCCCAAAACAAACAAAAGATACTGGTCTTAGGCTTCAGTTTGTCAGTCGGATTTGTTTCCATTTAGTTGTGTTATTTCTAGACTATGGTGCAATACAGTGCAGACCGAATTTTGTTACATTTATGTCCTAGGAAAACTGAGGTGCTTTGTCCTAATAAATCTCTGTTGCCCTTATTCCTCAAATGTAACAGACACTACAAATTGTGTTTTTTCTTTACACGATCCTCTTAAGAGCACAAATAAGCTTCTTGTGTTTTTTTTTGAAGCAATGTACAAGGCAGTTTTGTATCTCTAGTTTTTATAGTTTGGATCTATGGATTCCAAAATGACATCCAGTACTTCCAGAATCTGGTGCTTCCTGACCAAAAGATAAGAATAAGGTGAACAGTCTATATGTTCTGAAAAGGAGTGAAACAGTGGTTCTCCATGTTTTTTAAAATAATTTCCTCCTCCATTAAAAGACTTGCTGTCTTCCTTAAACGTGCCCCTTTATGCATATCAATAATATTTATAAAGCGTGTTCTATAATGATGTAATTGTAGATACTGTTACTATTGTCCAGTGATGTCCTGAGGCAGGCCCTATTGCTCTCTTCTACCCTTGTTGTAATAGAAACTCTAGAATGTATGACTAAGAAGTCACTTTGAAATTGACTTTTTTTAAAAGTTTTTACCTTCTGCTGTTGCAAAGTGCAAAACTGTGAGTGGAAATGTTTTATTCTGACTTAATAATATGTTAGAAATTAGATTATACAGTGGGAGGATTTTTTAGATATTGCTGCTGCTGTTACCTAAGGTACTTTAGAAATTTTCTTTAATAAACAAAAATGAACAAAAAAAAAATCCCTTGGTATTTAAAGTGAGACATTTATCCTGTTTTAATCTAAAGCAAAAGTAATTTGAGTCAACATATTGGTATATTTGTAAAGAGCCTTAATATATCCCTCGTGGAAGGCACTATACCACAGTTTACTTTTATATTGTATTGTGTATATATGTATTTTGTATTAAAATTGAATCAGTGACACTACAGTTTTATAAAATAATGCTTTTAGGAAAAGGAATTCCAGCTTTGCAAGATAACTAAATTTTGCATATTTCTGAATGTAACAGATACAAATAATCAGCTGTTTTTGATAAATCTATTTGTATTTTCCCAATAATTTTCACTAGTGTAACATTTGCTGGGATAATAAAAAATCCGTTAAAA